>ML778275.1:253330-341076 GCA_009831015.1 Picea engelmannii | reverse complement strand
AGTAGAAGAAATGGTAAATGCAATGAAGGCACTTGGTGAAACAATTGATGAACCTTCTCTAGTTCAGAAAATCTTGAGATCTCTCCCAGATAGGTTCAACCCGAAGGTATCTGCTATAGAAGAACTTAATGATCTAAAAACCTTGGGGTTTGATCAACTTCTAGGAACATTGATTGCATATGAAATGAGAATAGTTAAATATAAACCTACCTCCAGAGAAGCATCATTTAAAGCAGACAGGAATGAGGATTCTGAGCCCGATAAAATTGAAGCAAAAATTGTGAAGAGACTGAAGAAGGGATTAGGCGAATACAAAGGTAAACTGCCTTTCAAATGTTTCAACTGTGGTAGGATAGGTCATTTTGCAAATAAATGTCCCCACAAAGGAAATGATCAAACATGTGATGATGAGGAGAAGTACAAACACAAAAATTTCTTTAAAGATAAAAACTTTAAGAAGAAAAGTTTGTGCGTAAACAATGACGATGATCCTTCAAATGATGAAGAAAATGACTCCTCTATTGAAGATAAACTAAATGAATTCATACTTATGGCCATAGAGGATTATGATAATAAAATCACAGGAAGTGATGAAGAAGAAGCTATGGTTGACATGGAAGGAGAACTGATCAATGCATTGGAAGAGATTGACAGACTAAGAATAAAGAATAAAAAGCAAAGATAATTTTTTATACAGTTCGAGAAAGATAGTAAAGAACCTGATGAAGACCTTTTCCTACTAAAAGTAGAATTGGAAGAGGCAAAGAAAATCAAAGAGATTCTGAAACAACAACTATCAGAAAAGAAGGAAAGTTGTGAAGCATTAGAACAAGAAGTAGTGAAAACGAGGAAAGAAATGGAGAAGTTTCAAGCCTTGTATAATTAGAATCTGTCAAGTATCAAAGCCTCAGAAGGATTGGCCACCATTCTGAATCAACAAAGGAATCCAAGGCTGAAAACTAGCTTGGGGTATGAAGATGGATCAAGCAATGGTAAGCCAGGAAATGAAGAACTCATCAAGTTTGTCAAAAGTGCAACTAATGACAATAACAATCCTGTAGAAACAAAGGAAGACAATCAGCCGCCCAGATCGAGTAAGGAAAAAGATGCCAGATTTGAATCTTTAGAACAAATAAGTAATGTGCTCACTGCTGAATGACATCATCAGTCTGAAATAAATCGATTTTCTCAAAGAAGACAACCATTTTCCAGGTACAAAGAATTCTTCTATGGCTATTGTTTCTACGGTGCTAACTTTGGTCACAAAGTTGTAAATTGTTCCTTAAGACTTAGACATGAGCAATTAAGATTTCAAAGGAATAAATACTTGCCACAACAAAGAATGATGCAGCCAAGTAACAAACCTTCATTGATTGCCAACTGCCAAATTAAGTCCAGCGACATGCAACTAAAGAGGTCAAGAAATAATCAACAATCAATGAGTAGACAACGTTGCACCAATAAGTTTGACCTGTTGAACAATGAGATTGAATGCTACAACTATCATAACTATGGACACAAATATATTGACTGTTGTTTAAGGGAATATGAACCAAATTTGAAATGTCCTACTGAAAATGTCAAGTTTTGGAAGAAGAAGGAAAGTGACAAGTGTGGATTAGTGTTGTCTGCTCAAAGAAAAATGAACCCTTGGTATATAGACAGTGGATGCTCCAAACACATGACGAGAGGCAAAGGAAAGTTTCTATCTCTAAGTGAAAGCAAATCAGGAAACACAACCTTTGGAAATGATGCTCCAGGGAAAATAAAGGGCCAAGGGATGGCGAGCTTAAGTAATGGAAAAGGAAAAGCCCAAGATGTTCTACTTGTGGATGGGCTGAAACATAATGTACTCAGTGTAATTCAAATGTGTCACAAAGGATGCGAAGTGTTGTTCACATCCAAGGACTGCAATATAAAGTCTATAAACTCGGGACAAGTGATGGCCAAAGGCATAAGGACAAAAAATAATGTATATGTGCTGAAATAAAATAGAGAAGAATGTCATCTAAGAAAACATGATGAAAGTTGGTTATGGCAAAGGAGATTTGAACATCTAAACTTTGACCACTTAATCAAACTCAAAAACCTCAAGGCAGTAAAAGATCTTCCGAGAATATCAAAGCCCCAAGATTCAATGTGTAAACCCTGTCAAGTAGGAAAGAAAAACAAGACACAATTTAAGTCCAAGAGCTTTACTTCGACAGAGAAACCTCTCTAACTAGTTCATATGGATTTATGTGGACCATCAAGACAGGAAGGCACAGGGAAAGAAAACTACTTCATGCTGATTATCGATGATTACTCCAGACTTACTTGGGTCGTCTTTCTCAAAGAAAAAGCTAAAGCATTTGAGAAGTTTAAAATATTTAAGGCTTTAACAGAGACTCAAACAGGCAAGAGGTTAAAGGTAGTAAGATTAGATCGGGGATGAGAGTTTATGTCAAGAGACTTCAAGGAATTCTGCGATGAACATGGGATCAAGAGAGAATACACAATCCCAAGAACTCCACAACAAAATGGAGTTGTTGAGAGGTAAAACAGAACAGTGCAGGAAATGTCCAGGTCAATGATGAATGAGAAGAACATTGGTCAAACCTATTGGGTAGAAGAAATACACACAACATTCCATGTTCTTAACAAAGCCCACCTTAGACCACAAAGTGACAAGACACCTTATGAATTATGGTTTGGAAGACCTGCCTCAATCAAACAATTCAGAGTCTTTGGGAGTAAATGCTACATAAAGAATAATGATGAGAACCTCGGTAAATATGATGATAGGGCTGATGAAGGTATCTTCATAGGGTATGCTACAAACAGTAAAGGATATAGATGCTATAATAAGAGGCTGCATAAAATGGTTGACTGTATTGATGTAAAAATTTATGAAGGAATCCCAGCAAGAGAGGTATAGAGTAATGAGTCTTCTACAGAAGACACAACTAAAGCTGAAGATGAATAGGTCCAAGAATCAGAAAACAAAGACTCTGAATCAGATGAAGACTCAGACACTCAGACAAACTCAAATCAACAGTCAAATACAAATTCCTCCTCCAGAATCATTCAAAAGAATCATCCCGCAAGTCAGATAATTGGAGAAAAAGACAAAGGTGTACAAACCAGGAGAAAGCTAATCAAAACCACCGAACAATCTCATATAGCTCTCATATCCATGCTGGAACCCAAGAATTTCAATGAAGACAACAAACATGATCACTGGGTTAAAGCAATGAATGATGAACTTGATCAGATTGAAAAAAACAATACGTGGGAGATGGTTCAAAGACCTGAAGGTAAAAACATCATTGGCTCCAAATGGATCTTTAAGAATAAATTGAATGAGCAAGGACAAGTTATCAGGAACAAAGCAAGGTTGGTCTATAAAGGCTATGCTCAGATAGAAGGATTGGATTTTGGTGAAACCTTTTCACCAGTAGAAAGATTAGAAGCTATCAAAATGTTTCTTGCCTATGCTTGTCATAAAAGGTTTAAAGTCTAACAAATGGATGTCAAGTTAGCCTTTCTAAATAGATATTTAAGTGAAGAAGTCTATATGGAACAATCAAAGGGTTTCAAACTATTTGACAACCCTGACTTAGTATGCAAGTTGAAGAAAGCTTTATATGGTTTAAAAAAATCCCCTCAAGCCTAATTTCACAGACTGGATACATATCTCAAAGACAAAGGGTTCAAGAGAGGAAAAACTGACAACAATCTGTATATTAAAACATAGGATAATAATTTGCTCATCGTACTGGTCTATGTAGATGGCATCATCTTTGGATGTAATAAGGATTCATTGGTACAATGATTTTCTTTTGCCATGGAGTTTGAATTTGAAATGTCTATGATAGGAGAACTGTCATTTTTTCTTGGTCTGCAAATTACTCAGAGGCACGAAGGGATGTTCATTTCTCAAGAAACATATCTAAGATAAATGCTAAAAATGTTTCAAATGGAAAATTCTAAACCTGTGGGTACACCTATGGTAACTGGATGTAAATTAAGAAAGGATGATGATTCACCTGATGTTGATCAAAGCTCATATTGATCAATGATAGGAAGCCTGCTATACATCACAACATCTCGCCCATCCATAATGAATGTTGTAGGAATGGTAGGAAGATAGCAGGCTTCACCTAAACAGAGTCATTTGCAAGTTGTCAAAAGGATATTCAGGTATTTGAAGGAAACAATGACTTATGGTTTGTGGCATCCCATAAATCAAAATCTTCAGCTGACTGCTTATTCAGATGTAGATTGGGAAAACTGTGTTGATGAGAGAAAAAGCACCAGTGGTGGAGCATTCTTCCTGGGTGACTCCTTAGTAGCCTGGCTTAGTAAAAAGCAAGGTTCCATTTCTTTATCAACCACAAAGGAAGTGTACATTGCTCTTGCTACCTGTTGCACTCAGGTATTATGGATGAATCAAACACTTGCAGATTTGGAGGTAAAATACACTGCATCAATCCCAATTCATTGTGATAACACTAGTGCCATCAGTGTGTCTAAAAATCTTGTATTCCACTCCAAGACCAAGCATATTCCCATAAAATATCATTTTCAGAGAGAGCAAGTCACCAATCAAATTGTTCAGGTGAATTACATTCCCACTATAGAACAAATTGCAGACATATTTACTAAACCTCTAGCAAAGACACCATTTGAATATCTCAGACATAAGCTGGGCGTCATCCCATCTCACATCTAAGAGAGTCCATCCTATTAGGGGGAGTCCTCTATTGGTTTCATATCTGATACCTCCTAAAATTAATGCAATATCTAAGGGGGAGCATGTTTTCTTTGACATTGATGTCAAAGGGGGAGAAAATAACAGGGTTGCCTTTGTTGCCATCAATGCCAAAGGGGGAGATTGTTGGAAGGTTTACAGTTGAGAGTAAGATTGTCATTGATGGCAAGATAAGCGATGACAAAGATCAGTGATGGAAAAAATCAGTGATGACAAAGATCAGCGATGGCAAGATCAGAGTAAGCGGAACAAAGTAAGCTTGGGAGGAGAAGAAACATTTCTGATCGTTGGATCCGACTTCACTTTGGAGTTTCACAACTCATGACATGGAAAGGGCAGAAACATAACTATCAAAATCGCGATATGCGAAATTGCAATTTAATCGTAGCCGTCAGATCAAAGTTTTGTTTTGGACCATTGATCCAGCTTCATCTCATAGTTTCATGACTCGTGACATGGAGAGGAAAGTAACATAACTATCAAAATTGTGATATGCAAAATTGCGATTTATTCGCAGTCGTTAGATCAAAGTTTTGTTCTGGACCGTTGATACAGTTTCATCTCAAAGTTTCGCGACTCACGACTTGGAGAGGCAAGAAACATAACCACTGAACTCACAAGATGCGAAATCGCGATTTTATCGTAGCCATTAGATCAAGGTGTGATCTGAACCGTTGATCCGGATCCATCTCAGAGCTTCACCTATCGTGACTTGGAGAGGCAAGAAACATAACCACCGACCTCGCGAGATGCGAAATCACGATATGATCTGAGCCATTGAATTAAGATCAGATTTGGACCATCGAATCATAGGACAAGTCGCTGACTTGGAGTTAATGGAGCCTGGTGTGGAAACTCGCGAGATGTGAGATCGCGATAAGATCTAGACTGTCGGATCTATGGAGATTTCAACCGTCGATCAGACTCAATGAAATTTATAAACTTGCGAAATATAAAGTGCCTTTTTGGCATAGCCTATGGTCACCATCGGTGGTCACGAGAAGGGAAGGAGTCAGTTTAGATAAGATCCATTTCGAGGTTTCAGGGATCACGACTTGGAGCGTTGAGATGCCTCATCTCCAGACTCACGAAATGAGAATTCGTGAAAAGAACTTTTTGCATCATCACTTGGTCATGGCCATGGTCATATAGAGGAAGGAGCTAGTGCAGAAAAGATCTGTTTCAGAGTTTTGGAACTCGTGACATGGAGACTCAAGATGTCTCATCGCAGAATCTCTGAATTTTGGAAGTGTGAAACTGGTAAATAACACAAGAACCCATTAGAGTTAATCTAATGATGGAGGTGAATCTGAGTGCTACTGTTGCATGTCACAGTGTAACTTCCAGAAATCAATGATGGTTTCTGCCAGAGGACTTAAAGACACTTCGAGGTGATTGACAGAGGAGATGAAGAGTCTCTGGGAATCTTCAAGAGGGATGAAGATGCTTGTGGAGGCAATTGACAACTGGATGAGAATTGAAGCTTGTAAATGGAACAGAGAAGGTGAGCTCGACTGTCACAGAGAAGATGAAGAGTCTCAACTACCAGAGAGGTTGAAGAATCTCAGCATAACATACAGTGATGTTGAACGAGTGGAAAAACGGCTAGATGATCAGACAGAGCACTCAAGTTGTGGAGGATATCAGAACGGTGTGAGTATGCAGAGGTATTGCATACATTTCATGCACAAGGTGCACAAAATCTATATATACATAGTACAGAGATGAGATGTGGTTGCTATTGTTGTTGGAATTGCTATGGATGTTGTTGAAGGTGACTCATGCATGAATAAGGATCAGAGTGTAGCAACCGAAAAGAACAGAAGAAGAACTGTGCAACAGACATGGCGCACAGAGCATAAAAGTAGAAGAATAGAATGGGAAGCGAATGCATGCTAGAAGACAACGAGGAAGTCTAAGTAGCAAAATCTTGCAGAACAATGATGAGACTGGTAAGCTGTTATTGAACACTATATCACTATAATAGGTTTCAATATTTCATATTAATAATCAAGGGTGGTTGGGAGGTGCTAGGGAGGACTAGTGTCCTCAGAGGTTCAAGTTGGGGCTTGAACATAGGGAGTCGGTGCTTCCTTCTAGTTGGTGCTAGAGAAACTAGGGAGTTGGTGCTCCTTTCTAGTTGGAGCTAGAGAAACTAGGGAGTTGGTGCTTCCTTCTAGTGGGTGCTAGAGAAAAACAGAGAGTTGGTGCTCTCAGCAAGTTGCAGCTTGCAAAACAAAGGTTGTAGCCTACTTAGAACACATAATACATCATTTAAATGACTATTATCTACACAAATATTTCCAAACCCTACAACACTAAGAGATCTATCATCACCAACAAATATTTTCTTGATGTTACATTCATTTATAGTAGAAAATATGGCTTTATCCTTAGCCATATGATAAGATTCTCTAGAATCAATAAGCCACTCACAACAAGAAGAAGTATAAGTTGCACTGAAAGAGAAACTAGAAGCAGAAAGTGCATGTCCATGAGAAGAAGAGGAAGAATTAAAATCAATACTTATGTTGTGCTTCTTCAGCGCTGCCTCTAAAGCTGCCATTGTGTTAAAACATTTGGATTCATAATTACCATCTTTCACAAAAAATTTGAAATGTTTTTTAGTCTTCTTACTTTTATATTTTTATCCTTTGTCACGATTAGGTGTGAAAGCTGGTTGAGAGGGTTTGGGACCCTTGTTTTTCTTTTTGTTTTTGTGAGAATGTTGCTTCTTGGTATTCTTGTGTTTATCCTTTTATTGGGCCACTAAGGATTTGTTGGAGGTACTTGTAGTGCTGATAACTCCAAGTTGCACAAGCTTATATTGCTCTGTAATCAAAACATATCAAAAGGAATCAAGAGAGGGATTTTTATAAGTAGTCCCTATATCTTCCCTGGTGGCATAAAATGTAGATACAAAAAAAAAAAATATTCACTACCAATATTAGAAAGAATAATGTATATACACCACTCTTTGTCCATATTTATTTTACACTGTTCACATAACATTATAAGTGTCTTTAACTTTGATAAATATTCTTCAATGTAAGAAAAATAATTTGGAATTAAATTCATTATGTGATTTTCTATCTAGTGGGATCGAATAATATTATGTTTACCAAACACAGATTTAAGCTTTTCCCAAGCATCATTAGGGTTATGAATTCTTGAAGGTGAAACCTTAAATAAGGAGAGATGGAAATTCCAATTACTCCATGTGGTTTTTCATTCTTATTGTCCCATTTGAATTTATTTTCATAATCAATAGGTTCTAGCCATGGTAATCCAGTACAATCATTTATTTCTTTATAAATCCTCTGTATGGGATTTCCATTGAAAGTAGTTGGTGCTAGTAAGAAAAGATCATTGGAAGAAGCAATATAAAATATGTAGATAATATGAATTTAAAAAATAAAATTAATGGTTTGGATGGAAATATCTCAAAAAAATGGGTTATTTAAAAAAAACAGCATTGAAAATGAACTTCGGATGTAAACGTTATGCCCTTTTGAAAAAAAAGAATAAACGATAACCAAAAAGCCACATGGAAAGTAAAAGTTGGTCCACGTGGTGATACTCCTCCTAATTGTGCCTATAATATTACTTTTTAAATAAGTTATTTATGAAGTGTCTCACTTTTATAAAACAAGTGAGAATCATTTTTACAATGAAGTTACTTTATAAATGAAAGTTCCATGCAAAAATTAACTTAGAATAAAATATTTAAAGTTATTTAATAGTGATTCATTTTTACATTGAAGTTTCTTTATAAATGAAATTTTCATGCAAAAAATTACTTAAAAGAAAATATTTAAAGTTATTTAGTAGTGATTCACTTTTATAACTTAAGTGAAATGCACATTAGAATGAATGCATGATTTTTTTTTTAAAGTAACAAAAAAGAGACTTGAACTCAAGACCCCTTACTTAATAAAGTAACCTTTAACCAAGTGAGCTATTCCAAAGCATATTATATTGTTTAAAATGAGGTTTTTTGTTGTTGTTGAAGATGGTCTTGAAGATCGTGCTCATTAAAAAAAAAATCACACAAGAAAAAAAATTTGCTTTTCCACAACAAGGGTTAGATCTCGGTTAGCCTACCGAGAAAATGCAAATTTACCTCTATTTATAATTTACCGAGACTTCACAGAGTGCACGACAAAGAGAATACGTAGAGAATAAAATTGTTTCTGATCTATTTCTGATTTTTCGAGATCGCACAGGGCGTAGGGAAAAAAGCATACACAAATCCAAAAGAGTAGCAACATAGAAACAAAAAACAGAAAATTGAAATAATAACTCTACAAAAATTTAAAAGGGGCGTATTTGAGCTTTATACCTCTGGATTTGACTAAAATGGATGAATCTCAGGAAAACATAAACCTTTTCGAGTGAAATGAAAAGTGTTCATGACTGAAATGAGCACTACGAACACAATGGAACAATCCTCTAAGCCTGGAAATGTATGGAAATGGTAGAAACTAGAGATGAAGAAAAACAGCTTCATGATCTTGATCTACAATGAGAGTGGGTCTCCAAATGTGCTATGATACCATGTTCGACAACAAAAGTATTCAAATAGAGGATGGACACCTTCAGTTACCACTCATACAACTAGATTAAATATCAACACACCGATGTTTTGACATGGTAAAATCCCTACGGGGAAACATCCATGAGCCCAACTAACATGGCCACTTGGAGCAATTTGTTAATGCAAAATAAAATTTATAGAGAGTTTCTCAAAATAGATCATTGAAAAATGACCCTCCATGCTCTTTAAATAGAGATCATGGACCAATTGGGTGTCAATCCACATATCAATGTATCCGTTAAGATCAAGGAGAATATGATCATTTGAATCACTCTATGTCAGGAGCATATTGTGATTGTTGGATTACCTAAATACAAATGCATACTAAATAAACACACTAAGAAACACACTTTTACCTAACAAGAAATTAGACCAATTTGATCTTAACTAAATCGTAAGTGTCTAAATATCCTAATACAAAGTTCCAACATTTGTGTCATAACCCAGGATGCATATTCTTTGATACTTGATGATTCATAAATGAGGCACTTATAACCCACTCACTTCACCAAATCTGATCCTTTGTGGAAGTCTCTTCTTGAGATCTATCTTCTGAAGGCTACTAGGCCTCTATTCCTTTTCCTTGTACAACTATATGTTTTCTTCTAATTCCTACAAGGCCTATTCTCAATGTATCTGTTGGCGCAAGTTTGATCAGATCATGGTCCTTCTTAGGTTACCAACAAAAGGTACTGATTAGTATAGAGAAATGGAATTTTCATCTCCTCTGAAGAGAAGAAGTCTTACCCAAAGCATTGTTGAGATAAATAGATAGGGAAGAGTAAGGAAAATACTTAGGAGGATCCACAAAACCTTCAACACTCATCATGATCTTGCACAAGACACATGAAAACATTTGAATCTTATGAGTGCAAGAACCAAACCTACTTGTGTTGCGAACACACATTTAAACATAGAACCATCAAGTAGAACTCATAAACCATAAATAAGTACTGTAATGCATAAGTAAAACACACGGAGACACATCATATTTTGAAGCTTCAGGTCCTCCTTCATATTAGCTTCAGAATATTTCTTTAATTACAGACTCACAAATAATCAGTAGTGCTTTGTACAGACTCTTGACTCTGGACTCATGTCACAGAACTCCAATTATCATACTGATACATTGGTTACATTACAAACTCAGGACTTGACTTGACTCGACTGACAACAACCTCACCAAGAGGGAAAATATCAGACTGAGCTTAATCACAATCCAACCGAATCACTAGCTAGATAACCAAGATACACACAACCAGCCAACCAACTAAAAGCCCAACCCTTTTACAATCATGTTCATCCATATATATAGCAAGGTTGTGTCTTCCATCTTGGCTTGCACACTTCCTTGTTCTGTTGCAACTATGTTTTTCTTAGCTAGCATTGCACTGAATTTCACAACTTCTTTCTGTTGCTCTTTCTTTCTCTGTTGTCCAAATTTTTCTGAAGCTTACACAACTCGTGCTCAGTCAAAACTTGCATGATTCCTTATCCCAAAAACGAAGGGCCCAACAAGATCCGACAACAACCCTTGACTCTCCCTCGAGTCAAGTTCTTGGTTCTTTCGCATATTCTAGGAACATCTATTGTTTTCCCTTGTCCTCCTTTTATTCTTCCTTATGCTCTTTTGTTTGTGCTTTCTCTTCTTTTACCTCTTCAAATGAAGGGCCCAACTCTAGGACCAATTATATGGCTCGCTCCTTCACTCCTTGAAAGATTCCAACTTTATCCTACCACTTCCTGGGGAGGAGTGATTCCTTTTCAACAAACTGTTGGGTCTTCTCTTTACTACACTCCTTTGGCTTGGACTTGACCAATAATTTCCACTCAAAATGTTTTGTTGCATCAACTTGATGCATCTACATGTACACTGCCTGAATGATAGGTCGGAAGTCATGCAACTCTTTCTTTGCTACAGACTATGCCTCAAAGAGGGAGTTCAGTTTATTGTTCGCCTGTTGGATTTGGTCAAAATTCTGTTGTTGCTCCATCAGATCCATCGTGGCCGCAACTTCTTCATTCAACACCTGGATCTTGGTGTGCACCTCCTCCAAGAATTGGTTTCGTCGAGTTATGATACCCATCCAATCATTGACTTCCATGAAAATCTTTGTACATTCCAATGTGTTCTTGTGTAGTGTTGCTTGGGCATTGTTGCCTTGTAATCCTATATTCTGCATCTGCTCTTGCATCTTCTGAGGCTGCTGATATGCATCTTGTTGAGTCTGTCATAATTGTGCTTCTAGATGCTCAACACGAGTGGCGAGTTGTGTCCATGCTCCTTGTAACAACTCAATCTGGTGCTCTGGCTCACCTACATTATTGGCTTTAGGTAGTTTGGGTGCAACCTTCTAAATCTTCGGCTAGGATTCAACAAGTCTTTTCTGCACTCTTTCTAGTTTGCGCTCAACCTGGATTTTGTCGTGTGCTTCCTATGTCCTACATGTTTGCATGAGGAGATCTTACTTCCTTGCAACCTTGGAAGACCTCTCAGCCTCTTGGAACCTTTACTCTAATTGATTAGTTGATGCTTTGATCAGTCCAAATAAGTGCATCGCTGGCCACTGTACCAAGTCAGTGGATGAAGGGGCTGTGTCTCTGGGTGCTCATGTTTGCAGTGGAAGTCCACTATCCATTGAATGCTCCAAGAGGGTCTCTACCTCCTCCTCTATTGATGTTCTTGTCATAATCCACAACCTTAGTGCTGAGGGAAAGAGAGTCATAACCTATGTTTTGACTATGCATAGTTGCATCAGTTCTATGCATTGTTGAGGGTTTTGGAGAACCCAGTCCATCTATTTGTGCTCAGATGCCATGCTCTGCCTAGGTGTTGATTATGGTTCCTTCTGAGCCTCTGGTATGCCCTACTCTTTTTTTGCATCTGCTTCATGCATTATGCTTTCTTGGGCACCCTCACCCTTGGCCGGTGAGGTGATTTGCTTGTTTCTTTGGGCTTGTTTCTCCTCCATAGTTTGGGTGTACTTTTCTTATGTCAAAGGCTTAGTCTGTTATCCCTTGATATCTAGGTCTAGACCAGTCAGCTTCATACTCTTCTCTGATACTTTTGGGTTTGGACTAGAAACTTCTGGTCTCACCTTAGACAATTATTGGGTTATTCCTGGGAGTTATCGCTCTGCTTTCTTTGGTTAATCGAGTTGCATCGCCTATGGGTTTTTGGTCTGTGGTGGATTAGTGGTTTCTGGGGTTGGCGACTGGGGTTTTGGTGATGATGGAGGGTGCTTAGTGACGATTGTGGATGGAAATGTCTTAGTCTTAGGGTCATATTGAATGTGGATGATGGGGCTTTCTTTGACCATTGAGTGGGTGTGAGGGATGGCTGCTGCAAGGGGTTGGGGGTTCAAAGGTTTATTCAACGAAACCCCAGTTTTGATATTCTTCACCATTGGTTCAGTAATGAACACAGTTCTCAAGATATGGTTAACATCCTCACCTAAAAACACAGCATTAGCTGGAAGCTGACGGACAGTCGGTATTTTCTTCCAATCCAATGGTTGCAGCTCATCTTCCTCCTCAGAGTCTGATCGTGCTGGAGCTTCTGGCTTCTATGGCTATGGACCTGAGCTCGATCCTGCTCCTGCTTCTTTATCTATATTCTTCAACAACTCGATAGGCAGAATATAATGCATCCCCAACTTGTGCAGGTTGTGTTTGACTCCTGGCCACGAATATACTTCTTTGTCGAAGGCTTCCTCGTCCAGATAGAAAGACATCATCCATGTATGGAAATATTCCATGTTAACATGTCTTGGCCAGACAAATGTATGGTGTCGGGTCATGCTCAAGGAAATGTTTCTCATATTGCAGTTGAGGATCTCCTACAAAATATGTAGCCTCTGTGTTGCATCTATTAGGACATTGTACCACTTAGCAAATGTTGCAGTGTTGAAGGATGCATTCTTTGAATCTAGTGTTGACTACCATGGCTCAAAAATATTCACCATGCACCCCTTATCTGGTAGCGCTGATGGCCTTCGTATGAGTGGCTTCCATTTGAACATTGAAAATTCCATAAACAGATATCCATAAGTGAAGGTTCCTCCCTTCTCCAGTGCTTCCTCGCATGTCACTAGTAGTTCCTCCAACAGGTAACTACACCAATTGAACACAACGTCATTACGCAAAAGTATGCTACTGATAATGCATCTAGTGTGCATTCACCCTTGTAGTATGATCTCATAAACTTGTTGGCTATGATGTAATAGCCAGTCCGAACTGTCTCTGGTAATATGGGGTTGATGACTGTTGTGCATCCCCCCCTCTTTGTGTTGAATTTTTCATACAGGCTGAGCTCTCCTTTCTTTTTGTCGTGATTACCAGGACCCTAGAATCCTTTCGACACATATTCTCCTTTGAAGGACAGTCCAGTAAGCTGATGGATGTCCTTAGCATGGATTGGATATCTCTTATCCAACCAGAGACTTATGTCATGCACTCTACTTATCAGAAAATTTGTGCACCGCGCAACCTCACCAGTGGTGCTGAATACTGGTAGATCTCTAAGGTTCATGATGGTCGAATTGAATAAGTTGACAAATTCTGGTTTTGGCATGAATTTCATGCCTCCTAATCTGTTTGGAGCCATCTCCCAAAAGACATTTGTTATCCGAGGGAACAAAACTGGATCTGTTAGGTCAATATCGAGGAACTTAACATGGTCCACCTTCCCTTTGACATCACCCACGACCTTGACTCAGGGGTCGTAGGGCTCGTCTGGTACCACTTCTTTATACATGGAACTCTAGCCTGCTGTATCTCTTGGCATTCACACTTTTGGGTCGAGCTAAGGACTAGGATCATGACTACGGATTTCACAATTGTACAAGCTGGTCTACTTTACCAAATTCAGAAATGACTATGTTCTTTGCAAACGATGTGTTCTCGGGCGAGTTCTCAGGGCCTTATACTTGGCTTAACGAGCAAGTTTTAGCAATAATTATTGTTCATCATGACCATATGGATGCAACTGGATCTGAATTTTCCAATGGGACAATTTAACGAGATAAATCCTATTGGGTGATTCTGGCATTTAATTACTTGCATCAGTGGGATAGGGATATGGCTAATTTTAGACCTTTCCATTTGATGGGTGGGTATCCTGACGTGAAATCTGGGGGAATCTTTTTGTATCACAGCTTTATGGCTTAACTGACTTCAGATGGGGTACTGTAATGTCAATAAAGGCTATGACTAGACTGGGTTCGTGTGGCACATGGACTCATATCGTATTTGGATTCGTTCTCCCTCCGACCACAAAGGGGGTCCCCGTCTTACTAATGATTGTCATTAATGGATTCTCTTGTGATTCAAATCTTGCACTACTGAGTCATTAGCTATGTATAAAACACCACTTAAATAGAAAATCAACTATGTGTCATGGCGCAACGTTGCACGCATCTACTTTATTAACTAAATTTACAAAAATTTAAGAAAACTCAAATATAACTATTTTACATGCTCCTTCGGACTAGAACAACAATCCCTTTTTCTCAGTTTTGAGAGACAGGGCTTCAAGCGAGCGTCATTAACCCATCATGGTTGCAAAACACCATCTAGTTGCATGAGTTTGACTACTCTTGAGGGTCAGATCTTCGCAATTATAAATGGTCCCAACCAGTGCATGCACAACTTGCCACGATGCTTCTGGTATTGGATATCGTAGAGTAGAACCTTGTCTCCTTGCGTAAATACAATGGTCTTAATGTGGCTATTTTGCCAAGCTTTTTGTCTTGCTTTTTCAACTGACCGATGGAATTCTGCTAGAAATCTAGTCTCCTCGAGTTCTTGTAACTCCATAAGTCTTTGTGCAATGGATTCCTCTTCTGACATATGCGTGATTTGTGCAATATACAAACTTGAAGTGATGAATTCTACAAGCACCAATTCCTCTCTCCCATAAACTAACTGGAACAGTGTGTATCTGTGGAGTTTATTTGTGGTTGTTCTCTAAGCCCATAGTACTAATGGGACTCTATCATCCCAATCCTCCCGGTTTGCGCAACAGATTTTTGTCAACACTCTTTCCAGAATTTTGGTGAAGGATTTGACTGTTCCATTGGCCTGTGTGTGGTAAGGGTTTCTTTTGTGATGTTGGATCAAGAACTCTGTTGTAAGCATTTCTATAGTTATACTAATGAAATGAGCTCCCTGATCACTTGTTAGGATCCTAGGACATTTGAAACGAGTGATAATATTCTCGAAAATGAACTTGGTAGATGTATTGGTTGAATAGTTATGAACAACTGCTTCTTTATCCCAACGGGTAAGGTAGTTAGTTGCGATGATGATGTACCTAGCCTTTGAATGCTTGGATGTGGGGTTGATTGGTCCAATTAAGTCAACTTCCCATTTCTTGAATGCTTGTAGAGCTCTAACTGTTTGCAGTGGTAATTCATCTCGTTGTGACGACTTACCCACTCATTGACAAACATCACATGATCTAGCGTATAATTTTGTATCCTTGAAGAGTGTTTCCCACCAAAGTCCTACTTGTAGAACTTTCTGTGTAGTGCCTTTCCTCATACGTGACCTCCTGCAACTCCACTATGGCATTCCCAGAGTATATCCTATCTTTCATGATCCAGGACACATGTTCTGAGGATACTGTCTAGTCCTAGTTTATACAATTGTCCGACGATCACCTGGTAATCTGCTGCTCTAACAACCATGTGGTGTTTCTAGGTTACGAAATATGTTTTTGGGCACGTCCATGTACTTGAGAAGATTTCTATGTCCTCTAGGTACTTTGGTATGGCCTCAACCCAAAACAAGTCTGCATATGGGAGCTGATTGTCTACTTCCCTGCCACTTTCCTCTAGTTCTAATTTGGACAGGTGATCAGGTCCTACATTGCATCTCCCTGGCTTAATTATAAATTCAAAGGAAAATTCCTGAAATAACAAAAACCATTTACAAATTCTCCCTTCCAACACAAGTTTGTTAACTAGATATTTCAATGCAAAATGATTAGTAAAGAACTTGAAATGAGAACCTAACAAATAATGTCTAAATTTATGCGAAGCATAAATCATAGCTAATCCCTCCCTTTCCATCGTTGTGTAGTTGCGATCTTCTTGCGAAAACTTCTGACTCACAAAATAGATAGGATGATCCATAGCTCCATCTCCAGGTTGCATTAAGATAGCTCCTAAGTCAATTCCCAAAGCATCTACATGGATGTGAAATTCATTCTCCCAGTTTGGGAATATGAGAATCGATGTTGTGTTGAGATTCTCCTTGAGTGTCTCAAATGCTTTATCACATTCTGGAGTCCATTGGAACAATTCAACCTTTTTCAGTAGGTTTTCCAGAGGTCCAGTAATGTTGGCATATCTTCGGATGAACCTGCGATAGTAACATGTGTGTCCCAGCATGGAGAATAATAGCTTAGCACTCGTAGGTGGTGGCATATTTGCGATGACCACAACTTTTGTTGGGTCTACCAATACTCCTTCTTGGCAGACTATGTGGCCCAACAAATTCCCATCTGGTACACAGAAGATGCACTTTTTGAGATTCAATGAGATATGAAATTCTCTTCATCTGTCAAACATTAGCTGCAAAAGTGATACATGTTCCTTGAGTAGGCTATATATTGTCCAATCATCCATATAGACTTCTATAAATTTGTGAATGAACTCTCTAAAAGATGCTATTATAATCCTAGAAAACACTGCAGGGGAGTTCTTTAAACCAAATGGCATCACATTGTATGTGAAAAATCCCCATTATGTTATGAAAGTGGTCTTCCTTTTTTCCTCTTTGGTGATCCTCACTTGGTGGTACCCTGCAAATCCATCTGTGAATGAGTATTATTCCTTCCGCACAACCTATCCTAGCACCTCATCAGTAAAGGGTGTTGGAAAAGGGTCATGCACATAGGGAGAGTTAAGGCTTCTATAGTCTACATAGACTCTAATATCCTCTATGCCTTTCTTGCTTTGAATAACTATTGGGCTGACCCATTCTGCTTCTTCTACTGCAAAAATGAGTCATGCTTCCAACATATTATCTATATCCTTCTTCACCTTCTCTTTTACTCTAGGGTTAAGATGGTATGGTCTATGTCTCACAGGCTTGGATCTTGGTTTCAATTCAATTTTCATTTCCCCCATAACGCCTTTGATTCCCTTTAACTCTGAAAAAGTCTTTGGGAACAAATCCTCATATTCCCGCAACAAACTCTATATTTCTTGACTGGTTTTCTCATCCCAATAGTCTCTCACCATAGCTATCTTGGGTTGCTCTGTGGTCCCTATATTGATTTTGTGCAATTTTAATGTGTGATTGTAGGAGCTATCAGCCTGGCTGGGTATGGTGTTTTGGATTTATTTGCTCCCCTCTATCTCTTTGATGGCTAGGTTTCTCAATTCCTCTAAGTCGTCTAGGATTTTTGAATCTTTGCTAATTTGAAAACATTCTATAGGTTTCTCAGTTGAGGGAAGGTGAAGGTTAGTTTGAAGTTCTTGGATATGTTTGGCACATACCACTAAGTTTGATTTATGATTACCATTATATGTAAAAATAAATTATTTAATCTTTTGCAGGAGTACTTCAAGCTCATGATACTTGTAAATGAGAAGTCCTTGCAAAAATGAGTTTCCAGTGTTCGCCAGTCACTGGTCTGTCTTCTGGTTTCCACGTGTATGAACCAAGATTTTTGGATTGGATCTAGAGAGTGGGGAAATACCTGAAACCAGAAATGAGAGGGTATTCCCGCAGCTTGCCATTGTGTCACACACTATTCAATATGCATTCTAGGATATGATTCTTTGTTGAATAGTTGCGTAACTCAGATATCCATCTGCATCTCTAAATACAACTACTCCTTATTCCAAAACCTATACTTGATAGCTTGCTTCACCTTGTCCCAAGTTCTGAGTAAGGATTTATGATTAGCCCACCATCTGTCAGGGGTGTTCTGAAAAGCTACATTTAGTACCGAGATTCTTTGATCTTCTACTACATTTTACTCCATGTTGAGAAGAAAACTATCTAGTTCTGAGGTGCCATCATATACTGGGTGTTCTCTAACTTTGGTCCCAACCCATATGGTTACTCTAACAGTGCCACATATTCTTGAGAATATTTTGTACAAACCTTGTTTCCAACTGTCAAAAGCCAATTCTGAATCTTCGTCTGCTGACTGTATGCTTCTCCAACTTACCGATCCATCAGCAGTAGGATTTATATAATCATCTCTTGTTCTTGCTGTTACGGTGTATAGCTGGTCCAAGTCTTCTTCCTCCATATTATTGTATGTTGGATCTGTATATCTGCGTCCTACATATGGATCCAAAGGTTTAACTACCTTGATTCCATCGGCCTCAAAGGTGATGGTGTCTTTCTTTAATTCGATTATTGTATAGTTTTCATAGGCCCAATCAATGCCAAGTAGTGTAGGGTAAGGGTATCTATCTCCCATGATCTCAATGACTTCAAAGTTAGCCACTATCTTTACTCCTGCAACATCTATTACCACAGTATCTAGTCTTTCAATGGGGAAGATACAATATTGGTTTTCCATTCTTAACTGAATTAGGGAATATGTTAGACTAGGTTTTCCTAAGGCTTCCCAGGTATTCTTAGGTAGAATGTTCACATCAGATCCTAGATCCAACATGATGTCCTTAATATTGAATTCATCTAACTGGGCTACTAGTCTGAATTATTTTCCCATTCGTATTATTCTTTACTGCACTCTCTGAGTACTCTTCTCAGGAATATTATCCCTTATTCTTGCTTATAGGGATTCTTCATTCCCTAAAACTAGGTATAGCGCATTGCACAACTTTGTTGTTAGTTGATCATTCCCCAGAATGTCAGAGAATAATTGAAACCAAAGGTCAACTACATTTTGAGGTTGCTCAGGCTATCTCGGTATGACTACAGGGTTTTTGGGTGCACAGGGTGAAGCAGGGACTTGCGCTATCTTAGGATAAAAAATAGGTTGTGGGGGTTTCTCTCGCATCTCAAGGCTAGGAATATTTTGGAATACTTATATGACATATTTAAAGAACAACTTTTGTTTTAGAGGGTCATACCTGTCTTCTTTAGGTTCTTCTTTCTGGATATGAGGTGGAGTATCAACATCATCTCTTGTCTTTATTCCTCCTTGAGTAATGATATTAAGGTTAGGTAATTGTCCCTTAATGAATCTCTTGATTTTTGAGCTGATGAGGTTAGTTCCTTGTTTTTATACTCTATCTTCCCATTTTTCAATTAATTCTAGGTAGTCTTCAGTCGCATGCCCGTTGGTTCTGTAATGAGAGCACCATGGCTACCTTGGTTGAGGACAGTCTCTAGCCATGTGACCTTGCTCATCGCATTTATAACATCTTCTTGGCCCTCTTCCCCTGGTTCTTCCTCCTCTGAAGTCTCCTCCGACTCCACCTGCTCGACCTCTTCCTGGTCCTTGAGGGTTTTCATTGACCCTAAATGATGTTCGGTCTAGCCTGTCTGCAAGTGAATCCAACCCTCTACATTGATTGGTAGTATGCGTGGTAGATGTGCAGAACTCATAGTGTACTGTTTTTGGTACTGTTGAATATTTATGCATAATGGGGCACTATCTTGGCCCATGCACATGGATTCGACATATTTCATAATGCTCAACTGCTGGTGTTGCTTGGCCTCCTGGAAAAGCATGATATGGGGTGGGGTTGTGGAATGATAAGTTCGTGGACACTTGCACAACTCCTCTCGTGATTCCTAGTGGGGGTACCATCAGATTTTGAGGAGGTCCCATTCCCCTCATTCATGGACATTCATTCACCAGATGTCCTTATGTATAACATCCGATGCACCAAACCTGTGGTTATCCTGGTTTGGGTATCATCAACTCTTGAATATTTTCTGTAAGAGTTGATATCTACCCTTGTAGTTGCATCAGATTCACATCTATTGGGGGTCCGGTCACTCTCAGTCTCCTAGGGTATCCCTCCATGACTTCAATCTTCATCGATTGTTCCAAGGCATCTGTTAAAGTGGCTATTCGTTGTTGCGTTAGTGAAATTCAATTCAGAGGCAACAACCCCTGAATGTTCCACTCCATTTGATGTTCTTCATGGATTGGATGTGCCAACCTCCCTATAGCATATTTGAACTTTTGGTTGTATTCCCAGGCTGATTCACCTTCCCTTTACTAGATCTCGTGCAACTCAGACAAAGCCTGTTGTTCTGACTGAGGTAGTTTGAACTCTGCTATGAACCTTGTCCGTACCTAGCCAAGAGTGAACACTTGACCTTGCATTCCTGGCACTCCTGGCTCAATGATATTCATATACCACTTGAGAGAACGACCCCTCAAGGTAGTTTGGAACTCAACTAACTTATTCACATCCAGAGTCCCTCTATATCTCCAGATTGCTTCACACAAGAACCAATGTTGTTCAATATCTTCATCTCCCTTACCCCAAAATTATGGGTATTGGGCAATCAACCCTCTTGCATGGCCAACCATTTTTGATCTTGTTGTTCTTATCAATATAAACCCTAATGGTCTTGCTTGCTATCTACCAGGGGATCCCAATATCCTCCCTGTACTTGCACTTTCTAGTTGTGACGGACTAACTAATTGTACTAAAACAAAACTAGCATGAGAAGGTAGTATCGAACTTACCACTTGTATAGAAGACACTTGGGGTATGGGTGATTAGGGATTGGAACCATTGGCTTTGGGGTGGTTTTCTTTGATCTAGGGGGTCTCATTTGCTTCTACTGGGATGATCTCTTCGGCCAGATTCCCGATCTCTCATTTTATCAGGGTTGAATCTTCTCTTTCTTCTTCAAGATTCATGTCGACTTCTTCCTCTCCTACGTCTACACCTTCTCCTTCTCGTCCAACCTTTTGGGGACTTCTTTCTTTCTATGCTTCTCTCTCACTTAACCTTTGATTGTCCAGTCTTTCTTGTCTTCTCATCTTCTGCAACTCTTCCATCTGTCTTTCCTCTATTTCTCTGGATTCACCTTCTTTCCTCAACTTCTCAGAATGTCTTGTTTCTTTCTTGATCTTATCATGCCACCACTTCTCAACTATGGTGACTCTCTTCAAGACTCACTCATCTCTCGAGGCCGTTTCTTATTGTTTCCCCCTAATTTTTTAAATAACCCTTCCCCTCTCTCATGCCATGACTCTACCCCCACCTTGCCCTACCCCAAGTGAGGGTGTTTACACTTCCATCTCAGTCGGGGACATAGTCAACATCCCCTCTTCCATCAAGAAAACCTTAATCCATAGGGGGATTTCTCTCAACAGTCTCCCCCTTGCGTCTTTCTTGAAAATTTCCTCTTCTCGCGAAAAATATTGTTGGTTCTCAGCTGCAAATTCGATAATATATCCTTCTAATGTGGTACTAACCCAGAAATCAATCGCCCGCATGACTAAACAATCCAACCTCTTAAGTGATTCTTACTTTTCGGTGTCCCAAGCACAGATCCTCTTGACTCATTCTTGGAAATCTGGAGCTTCTTGGAGCCTCTTTATCTAGTGGAAAAATTCTTCCAGAAAATTAACCCATAAAATATCATATTGGTCTCTCAATATTTCTGAGTAAAAGATTGCTTCACGAGTGTATTCCACCAATTTTCCCCTTAGTTCCTCTTCTTTCCATTTTAAGGTGTCACAATTTCTTTCCCACCATTGGTCAATACTAGATCTGTGGATCCATGGAAGCATTCTCTCTACAGGTTCCCTTTTAACGCAGGTCCTGACAATAGAACCATTTTGTTGGTGCAAGTTTGATCAGACCAGGGTCCTTCTCGGGTTACCAACAAAAGGTACCGAGTAGTCTAGAGCGCTCGCATTTTCATCTCCTCTAAAGAGAATAAGTCTCACCTGAAGCATTTTTTAGACAAATATATAGGGAAGGGTAAGGAAAAGACTTAGGATGATCCACAAGACCTTTAGGACTCATCCTGATCTTGTGCAGGAAACATGAATAGATTTGAATCTTATGAGTGTAATAACTAGACCTACTTGTGTTGCGAACAAGAATTTAAACATAGAACAGTCAAGTAGAACTCATAAAACATAAAGAAGTACTGTAATGCATAATTAAAACAGATAGAGACACATCATATTTTGAAAATTCAGTTCATCCTTCATATTAGCTTCATAATCTTTCTTTAATTATAGACTCAGAAATACTCACTAGTGCTCTATACAGACTCTTGATTCTGGACTCATGTTGTAGAACTCCAATTCTCAGACTAATACATTGGTTACATTACATACTCAGGACTTGACTTGACTCAACTGAAAACAACCTCACCAAGAGGGAAAAGATTGAACTGAGCTTAATCACAATCCATCCGAATCACTAGCTATCTAACCAAGTTAACCAGCTAAAAACCCAACCCTTTTACAATCATGTTCATCCCTATATATAGCAAGGTTGTGTCTTTCATCTTGGCTTGCACGCTTCCTTGTTCTGTTGCAACCATTTTTTTCTTAGCTGGCATTGCACTGACTTTCACAACTGCTTTCTGTTGCTCTTTCTTTCTCTATTGTCCAGCTTCTTCTAAAGATTGCACAACTCATTCTCAGTCAAAACTTGTGTAATTCCTTATACAAAAAATGAAGGGCCCAATAATATCCTCTTCTATGAATTAATTGGATGGAACCGATCTATGCGTAACCTACACACAAGAAGAAAGATAACATTTACATGACAGATAATTTTTTAGTTGTAAGTCAATTTCTCATTTTAACAATTTACTCAACTCATAGCCAAGTCAATTTTAGTTTTGGGATAGTGGAATTCTAGGTTGGTGATGTTTTAATTGTTGGATGGCAAGTGTTTGACATGCATTATCTAAGAGGATATTAAAATCAAGAAGCCTGTCACCTTCGACATAGGCTTGTTGTGTTCTTATTGTCACTCCAAATTCAATATACAACTCAGATATACAAAGACTATGTTGGGAATACAAGTAATGTAGATGCCAAGAATGAGAGGGTCTATGAATCAATTATTATTCTAATACCATTTATATGGTTTGTGGATTGTGACTCTCACCAAATCCCAACAAATCTACACCTATTCTTCTTCTTTCAATTCCAACGAATTAATAACTATCGTTTGATGAGAAAATACAGACTCTTATCCACCTATAGAGAAGGTCACACTTCCATATGTAATTTCATGTGCGCCAAAAAGAGAAAAAAATCAAAATTAAACAAAATACACATGGAGACTTGCCTCTTATCCAAAAAACTTATAAAACTATTTATATTTCAATAAAACCTTAAATTCACATTTTAAAAGATATCACACAATATAACTAAAACATTTTTGCATTCATCCAAATTATCTATGTCAATGTCAATGTCTTTGTTATCCATGGATGTAATAATACATGTAGATAATAATCAATATAAGTGAAAATGAGTGGAAGGAATGTTGGAGTTATGAAACAAAACTTTATCAACAAGCTTTGAATATTTCATTACTGCAAGCATGTTGTCAAAACTACCAATGAATATGATTTCATGGTCGAATGGACTGACACAATAAAATCCAAACCCAATAATGGATGTGTTTTTTTTGCTAACAACAAACCAGGAATCAGATAACTTAGAATGATATCCCTCATTTAGTAATACATACACTAGTCAAAAGAAACCATGTGATATGATCAATCAACTAATGTTATTCCTTCTGAAATCAAATTTGAATCGATGAAAATCAAAATCATTCAATGTTTGGTCGATTCCTCATGGTAAATCAACTTCTCCTATAGGGGAATCGATTCACTCAATTTCGGGTTGATTTCTTTGAAAATCGATTGGAGATGCACCCCTCAAAAAACACCCAGAAAAGACTTTCAATGTATTGTTGATGAAAAGGAATGGATATCCTTAAAACAAAATTTTTGAATCTTGCTAGGCTAAGGAAAGAAAGGTGGGATTATTACCCTATGTTTATAGACTTTACAAAAATATCAATCATTCCTCCAACAATATGTACTTGGGTCTAATGTCGTTTTATGTGTTTGGTGTTTTATCAAAGAAAATAAAAATAATTTTTTTTAACAAAAAAATATATAAGATTTAAGAAATAATCAAAAGACAAATCATAAACAACATTACACATCAAGTCCAAATGTGAGATCAAAAAATAACAATGATTTTTATTAATTCAATTATGAATTACAACCAAACTATTCTCTTCATACCCCTTTGTGGGTAAGGACAAAAGTAAGAATTAGAATTCAAAGGTGGAATGTTAAATCACATAGAGACTACTGGTGTCTAAGTAAAAACCAAGACTGTTAAAATTGGATCAACAAGTCACAATTGTACCACTGTCTTGATTCTGCAAAAAAACTCTAATAAGCACTGAAAACTAATTCAAAAGTAAAGTAAGAATTAACATACTATCAAAATAAATGATTGACCTTTGGAATCATATCAATAATCTATGCTTCTTAGTCCTTCTTATTTCCATGTTCAGTAAAACCCTACTATCAACAAGAAGATTTAGCCTTCAAGTAATTCAAAAATGAATGGAATATGAATGTAATATCACTTTAGAAAAAGAGAAAACCTTATCAGAGTTTGTGCCTCCCTATTCTCTCCTCTTTGTCCCTTCATCAAGTTCTTTTTTTATTCCGTAAAGGTAGTTTTGATTAGTTCAACTACCTTTAGTTAGATATTTAATTAACTTTCAGTTAAGTGGGACAAATAATAAATAATCATAATAAGATTTTTTAAATAAATAATAACTAATAGGTGGGGACCCATTAGATAAATTTATTGTTTAATTTTCAAAATATCCCCTTGTACCTCCATAATTGCAATATGCATACTGTTAGCACTTGGTAAATTTACTAGAGGTTGAAAACATAAGAAATCTACAAAGGTAACTTTATCCAACCACTTTAGAAGCTGGGATCTAGCTCTTCCAACTTCAGAGAGGGATATCTCTATATGATTTAGCTATGTTTCCAATTTTAGATATTAGGCTAGGTAAAGAAATAGGTTGGTTTTCTTGTCAAAGTATTTTTTGAATTGGTTGAAACGCAAAGGAAAAACTTTCACAGGGCGAGATAATATAATCATTGGATCTTTTAGTAGCTTAAATGATGACTAGCAGAAAAGATGAGAAAGATACTTTCAAAAAAGAAGCAGTTAAGAATTCCTTTATTGAAAACACCAGAAGAAAAAAACTAAAATCTTTCGAGTCAGAAACAGGGTATACGAGATAAATCTTGCAATGTTCGTTACTCTTAAAGATTAGATTCAGAAAACGGTATGATAACAAAGAAAGAATAACATTCAACTTAGAGAAAAAACATCACCAGTGAATACACGCAAGAATCCTGTAAAAGTGCCTCCTTTTTATTAATGGAAGATCTCTTCAAAATATTACAGTCTGAATAGCGTCAGGGTGTGAAGATCAAAAACCCCCAATACTTCGAAAGGTGAAGTATTTATAACTCAAATTACAAACGTTCCTGTCATAAATGACCAGGACGTGCTAAATCTATTTTTAGCCTAACTAATTTAACAAATTTCCTAAATCTAGGAACTGCTTGATGACTTGGGGTAACTGCCCGCTGATTTCTGGATAGACCATTGATGAAGCCTTTGCACGACCTCATCTGATTGGACAGGTGACTAGACCTAGACAACTCATCTACTAATCAATTAGATCACAGAGCTCTTCCCATCTGAGATGACTGGGCACATTGACTTTGAGCAGTCTTCGATACACTTCGTCCATTTCTGTATACTTGGCGAATGTAGGCTTGGTGAGGAATATGTATCGAATCTCGTGTTGGATACTGATGTCCCACTAAAGGGCATACAAGAATGCTTTGTCGGTGATTCTCCCTTGTATGATAGCAAACTTTGAACTGTCCTTAGCCACTTCGGCTAATTTCTTCTTGTAGTCTGGGAGTGTCATTAATTTATCATGGATCACTTTCAGACCAAGAAGACCTTTCTTCTGGAGAGCTTCAATCTTATTGAAGAACCTTTGTACCACCTGGTCCATGACTTGAACCTTTTCTTCCAGCTAAAGCATTAGTCCTCTCTTGGTTAAAACTCTTTTGACCTCAAGGATGGTCTCTATTATGTCTTCAATCTTCAGCTCTTCCAGCTCTTCCCTGGTCTTAGAATTGAGGAACTTGATGATCTCATTTGCCTGTGTTGGCATGTCTCCCAATTCTACTCTGATCTTCTCAATTGCCTGTTTTCTCCTCTGGACCAACTCATTCTCCTCAAACATGATTTGGATCATGGGCCATATCTCATTTATGGACTTAGTGATGTCTGTCCATACATTCTCTTTAACCTCAGCCAAATTCTTCCCTGCCACTGTTTGCTTTCAGAGCTGCTGTAGCTCCTGCTTGAGCTGCTCTGTTACCTGCTTTTCCTTGGAGAGGCTGGTCTGGAAGGAAGTTTTAAGTTCTTGAAGGTTCTCAACTTCCTTTTTAAGCCTGCTGATATCTGTCTCCTGCAGGTTCATATTTTCCATGGATTTAGCCAGGTCGACTGTCTTCTCTTGGGATGTCAATGGAGTTGCGGATGGGACTGTTGTCACTGATGTTGTGCTTGCTCCTGAAATCAGAATGGCACTCAATGGAATGACTTCCATTGGCTTCAACTGATCCTTCTCTTTTAACAATCTCTCCATCTCAGCTTCCATTTCTTTGAGCTGTGCATTCTTCTCCATGAACAACTTGAGCATTTCATCCTTCTCACCTTCTTTCTTTGCTATCTCCTTCGCCTGCGACTCCTCTATCGACGGGAGCTTCAATTTTTTCCTCAAGGAGGCAATGTCAGCATTCTTCTTCTTTATCATCTCCTCTACTGCTTTGATGTTCGAAGGGTCATAGCCGATCTTGAGGACCAACTCCTCCAAAGTTTTGATTCTATTGTCCTTTGCAAAGGACGATATCTTCTCTAGCTTGAGTTGTGTCTGAGCATTGTTCAGTGACACCTAAAATTTTGCTGCAGAAGCGGAAGCATGCGACAATGTATGGAACACCATTTCCCCTATGTCTTCGTGCAGATCCATCTGATCTGCTGGGTGCACGTCCTTCGTCTGGAATTCGAAGGTGGCCCTCTTATAGTCCATGATCACCTTGGGGTCTGGAACCTATGCCTAGAGGAAGGCCATGTGCATTCTTCCCTTTTCTGTGTCAAATGCAGACATCAGCCTATACTGTGCAGTCGACGTCTGCTTCCAGAACTGAGCATAAGTACTACTGGTAAGGGTCTGGTTCCTTTTCTTGATCAACTCGTACTTCTAAAAAATGCTCAACTTGTGCCCAATCTTGCTTGGCTGAGTGTCCAATGGGGAGTCTGTGGATTTCTTCGGTAATGTAGGGGTAATGTCCTTATAGAGGCTCAAACTGAAGGGTGGAATAACAAACTTAGTCACTATGGTAGGCGGGGCTTCTTGTTCTCCAGTCAGACCAGGAACTGAAATTGTCTTGGGCCTCTTAGTGTGCAACTGGAACTCTTCGGACGATACCTCCGTGACAGGCAGAGATAAATCTTGTCGTGGCCTTTTTTCCTTAGGGACCTGTGGCGTGGTCGTTGGTGGCACAGTGGTCGGGGGAACCTGTTGTTCCACTTTGACCAAGGTGTTAGGCACCCACACTATCTGATTGGCGAATTTCTCAATTTCGGGCTTGGACACATGAACATACGTGATGTTCTTGTTCTTCACCCTCATCTTTGAGATGATCCCATAAGGATCATAGTGCCATGGGAAACTTACAAAGAACTTCATTTCTTTCAATATCCTCTCAGCTTCTTCCCCGATGCCCCGACTGTTGCAGATGAAGGAGCCAATCTGCCCCTTGATTCGAAGCTGCTTCTTTTTCTTCAATGATGCAAAATGGATATCATCTAAATTCATAATCTGCCTTATATATTCTAAAGCAAAGATTATTATAGGCAAATATTTGGGCAGCTTATACGGTGCCAACTCGCAACCGTATACTATGATCTTGGTATGATTTTGGTATAGGTACCAATCCCCGATCTTTGTGTTGTCCGAGAGATGAAGGATTCTCTAGAATTCATCATTTATTCGAGGCTCGGGCCTACCGCTTAGCATGCTTACCATAGGGTGATAGAACTGATCGATGAATGCCTTGAAACTGTACTCTGTAGATTTGTGCTTGAGCAAGGAATTCCATGCTATGACTGCCTGAGGTTTACCATCTTCATCCATCTTTTTCATGGAAAAACTAAATTTATCTGCTTGAAAGAAAATAAACATGTATGTCAGTATGGACGAGTATCTGAACATGCCTTCCGTGCAAAAATTCACAAACTGTTCGTGAATATTTTCTACCAAGAATGTACTGAAATCAAACTGGGTGATGGTTTTTCCGTCAACGGAGAAAATGGATAGAAAACCCAGAATGGGCTCATCTACCCACTGATCAAAATAATACCCCAAAAAAGCGCAAAGAGATGAGATGACCTGGTTTCCCTTAGTTGAGAACATGGAGTATGGGTAAGGAGGATTTTTGGAGGGAAATTGAGCAGATGGGGGAAGGAAGAGCTCAAATATTTGAGCTCTTTGGGGAAAAGTCATTTTCTGGTACAATTCAGTGAGAATTTCCAGGTTGAAGGGGGACGCAGAGTCAGCTCGGGGAATTTGCATCATCTGGTCTATGGCTTAGGGCGTGATGAGGAACAAGATGTCTCCAGATGAGGAGACAATGGATCTTTGTTCAGGAATATAGTGAGCTTGACATTTAAGCGCGAACTCAGGAAAATGGTGGATCTGGGGGAAGAGGTAAAGGGGTAAATGTGACTCCCAGAGTCCAATTTCATCACTCTGGTCCAGGAAAAATTCCCTGAGCCATGATTGGAGGTCTGAGAAATCGAAATCGCATTTGGTATCAGCGATTAATTTGTCTTTGTCAACCAGTGGAATCTTGTCCAGGTCGACAGGAGGCGGGAGAAACAGATTCTCTTCTCCTTGTTCTTGTCTGGGCTTTGGCGCCATTTCTGCAATAGTACCTATAATAAACACGGTGTTAGTGGGGGCGAATGACTATGGATGAGGGAAAAGGAATGTAACGGGGGAGAAAGAGGTGAATTTCTTTGGTGTGATGGGTGAATAGTGAATGTAAGGGCAATAATGGTAGTTTTATTTAAAACTGGGGTCGGTTGGGTGCAGGAGACAGGTCAGCTGGATAACGGGTGTGTTATCTAGTAATGAATGGTTAACAGATCACTATGAGGGTGATATGGAAAGTGACAGTGTCTGAAAGATACGGACGGGTGATGTGGCGGCTAGGGATTGGAGGTAAAAGTCGCAATAAGGGGCTTGCCATGAGTGAAAAGGGGGGAGGGGACTAACAACAATTATGGGATGTGACTAACTTGGGAAGAAGTGGAAGGTGACGTCCATAAGTGACGGGGGTCTATCAGATAACATATGGTGATGGGACTCAGGGCAATAGATCGACGCCACGTATGACAAGGGGCTCGCCAGAGGGATATGACCATTCCGGACCCCCCCCCTCGGTTAAAAGCAAATCATCCGGGGGGGTTCGAAAACCATTTTGGGCCGTTGATCAGCGCGCTCATTTCCTGGCTGCAAATCTTAGCGCACCTTTTATCACTCATTCCGGACCCCCCCCCCCCACCATTAAAGGCAGAACTGACAGAGGGGTCCGAAATCCAATCTTGATCGTCAATTTAAGCTCTCATCCATGGGTCGTCCAGATGTGCGCAAATGTTATCAGCGATTCCGGACACCCCCCCCAGTTAAAAGCACCGTAGATCTGGGCATCGCGATCAGGACCGTTGATATGTGCAGAGAGCATAAATGGGGGAGTGGAAAACACATGCGCTGGGAAAAACTTAGGATACATGTATTTTATGGGTTTTTCCCCAAGCTTTTCAAGTAGACACCACCATGGGGCTTCGACCAAAAGATCTTCTAAGCAGATGAAACATGGTGCAACATTTACATCAAGCTGGTTTTATTGGGATGAAACAATAAAGCAAATAGCCTACATGCTAACCTATCTTCCTATGACAATTAACCCAGATTAACCTGTTGGGTTAAGAATTTACTCTACCCTGGGGCTATCTGACCAATATTAGACAATCTGGCCAGATTTATTCACTAATCTAACCTAGACACTTTGGCTAAGATTAAACTGTTTAGCCAAATCATTCACTACTCTATCAACATCAAATTTAAAAAGAACTTGGCCATGCTTGAAAGGTATGGACCAAGCTACTATTATTGCATGGGGATTTTATTGCAATTCTTTTATGCCCTCTTTTTCTTTCTTTCTTTTTCTTTTTTCTTTTCTTTTCTTTTTCTTTTCTTTTTTCTTTTTCTTTTTTCTTTTTTCTTTTTCTTTTTTCTTTTCAAATTATTTGCAGAATGGAAAATCATTTGTCAACAAAAGCACTAGAGACAGATAATATCCCAGTCATCAGTTGATCCTATAACTTATAGGGTGATAACACATACCATCCATAAAATAATTTTACAATTGATAGACCCAAAAAACTAAAATTCCATAAATACACTTGTAACTCCCAAAATGATCTAAAACATATCAAATTATTGTTTGTTTTCCAAAAAGCATAAGTATGTCATCAATAAACTACCACATAAATTCATCATAAAATAAAATTAAAAATCATATTTCTTATGGGAGGTTGTCCTCCTCTATGCACTGTCTAGAGATGAAGTTATTGGATTACTGAGAGGGGGATTGAATCAGTAATAGATAAAATTAATCCATTTTAACCATATAATCCAAGTGTTATATCAATGTAGCATTATCATCCAATAACTACAGAGCAAATAAGCAATGAACAAATGAACAATCATACACATACACAGTACACCAGTGTTTTACGTGGAAACCCAAAGTGGGAGAAAACTAGATAATGTTTTTTCTTATATGTCTTGAATAATTAAATTCATTGGAAGCACCAACTTCCTTTTTTTTTAGCTGCATCTGGAAGGAGGCTCCAACCCCCTAGTTTCTCAAGCTACAACCTGAGGAAAGATCCAACTCCCCAATTCTATGGCTACAACCAGAAGGAGGCTACAACCCCCTATGTTATCCAGCTACAACCACCTGTCCTTGTCCCGTCCAACCACCATGATGTATAAGTAGAATGATTGAGGATACAACCAACTGTCCTTGCCCCATCCAACCACCCTACCAATCAACCTGCACCAAACAACTTGTATCAATAACCTGAACCATGCATAAACCATGCATCAACTTATAATAAACCTGTACCATAAAAAATGCATCAACCATGCACCGACCTATACCAAACAACCTGTAGTCAACCTGTACCATAAACAAGTGCGTCAACCATGCACCAACCTGTACCATGAACAAGTGCATCAACCATGAACCAAACCTGTACAAATAACATGTCACAACAACTTGTCCAAACAACCTATCACAACAACCTGTCTCATCAATATTTTCAACCAAATCAGATCAATCACCAAGATCAATCACCAAGACAAATCTCAAATATGTGCATCAACCAACCATAACATTGTTGATGTTTGGAAAACATCGAGAAGACATTCTCTAAAGATAATAATTAATAATATAATTATTATTTATTATTATATATATTATATAATAAGTAAATGATAATAATAAATAGTTATTGATTATTCAAGGGACGCATCCTTTCATGGATGGTCACCTTATGTTCCCTATATATGGAACACTCATTATTGTAATAATATATCGAATATCTCTCATATCTTATATGAAGAAAACCAACATGGTATCAGAGTGAGACTGGGCCTTACTCCCTCACGGGAGGGCCTAGGAAAACAACAATGATGAGCTATGAATTTGCTTGATTGAAATTGATCCATCTTATTCCACGTGAATATATGGGATCAATGAATCCAGTAAGGTCTCCTACTCCAGCGATAACTAGATAGATATGGCAAGGACGTTTTTGGGTGCATGGTCATATCGTTCCATCCCCCTGACACACAAATCTTTGACAGAGTCATTGTGTAGGAAGTACGGAGGTTCCCACAGATCCTTAGATAGGTGAATTCCCAGGAGGTGGGAAGGGAAGACAATGAAGTTCTCTCGGCCATGAGTAGCTTTTTTGTCTATAAAGAGTTGTCAACCAACACCTACGTCATGTTCACATGCATCGAATAGTGACGCATTGACAACCTGTAGCACCTAATTTGAGTTCATGTTACAGTTTGGTGACCATGAAGTTCGGAAAAAATTCAACATTGTTCGAGTGATTGATCAGGTTTGGAACACCTACCAATGCTTTAACCAATGACCAAGGGTATGCATAGTTTTCAAGCTAAGCCATAATTCTTCATGAATGGGGGTTCCTTTATTTTGCACCCACGAACTCGTATGCTCTTGGTTTTCGTGATGTTTCCTCTAGATCACGTTGGAGATAATAAGAGTATGAGATATGATCTAGTTCCCGCGTCCAAGTGATTGGTCAAAGAATCCAAGAAGATACTCTTGAGAGATCGTTGGAGGCCAGAATACTTCTGATTGTTTGCACCCATGTGGAATGGAATGTTTGATTCTTTCCACCCCATTCTATCATATTGATTATGTTTGAAGTCGAGTTTCCTTTCAGAATCAAGTTACCATTAGAGAAAAGGTCGTGTATATAGTGTCAATGTAAGTGTTTGGCATCCACAATGGGACAAGCACCAAGCAAGGAGGCCACTGTCATGATGTAGTGAGGCTATTGATATGCGCCTACGTACAGTTCAGGCTGCAAAGGAATTCTATTTAGTCATCAATGCTAATGTTGTATATGAGTCTTGGGTTTAGAGACATTTTATAATTGACATGTCCGGTACCATGGTAGAAAGGATTCGAAGTGTTGGTAGAATCTTCAAGACTGTGAAATCACTCAAAGAATGTCCCCCCTCATTAAGAGGAAGGTGTGGTTTTTTCTCTCCTCCAACCAATTAAACCCCTTTAGACAAGCTTTTCCCTAATTAGTCATGTGAGGTGACTGAGGGAGTAATGCTTAGTTGGGCACAAGTATTGTGAAATCTATGTGAGGTGGCTAGGTGTGAATAAGACTTGAAGCTTAGCCTTACCTATGCCATGTGAGCATGGATGATTTTAGGGGCTAAATTTCGCTCATGGGCTAATTTTCCATGGTTTTTCCAAAAACGAGATTCACTATTTTAAAAATGATTCGCCCAAATTCTTTAATATAAAATTATTTTACCTTAAAAATCACCAAAATTTTATAAAAAATATATAAAATCCTTATAAATTTGAATATTTTTACAAAAATATTGCCAAATATTTATAGTTGGCATATAAAGGATTAGTAAGATTCCCCAAGGTTTCTACATTTTAAAACAAATTTCCATCCTTAAAATCATCCATGCATGCAAGGTGGCTAGGTGTGAATGAGGCTATGGTTGTAGTCTTCCCTATGCCATGCGAGGTGGCTAAGTGTGAATAAGACTACTGGGAGAGGAGAAACATCACAACATGGTAATGGAGACTATAGCAGTGGTTGTGTACCACTGGACAATAGTTATGTACTACTATGACATGGAAACAATTGTGTACTATTGGACGACATTGCAGTATCCGTGTGCTAATGTTTGATTACAACATAGTCATAAAGAATGTGGCGAATGATTTGAGTTATCGATGGCATGGTAGTAGCAGTATGCTACTAGTTGATTGCATAGTAATCAGTGGATTACTAGATGAAGGAACCAAGACATTGGTTTCACGAGGAAACCTCGATATGTCTTAGGGGACATTGGTTCCATGAGGGAACCTCGACGTGTCCTAGATATGTTTGAGGTAGGGATCAAGAGGGAGTACACCATTCCTCACAACCCTCAACAAAATGGGGTTGCAGAGAGGAAGAACAGATCTATTGTTGAGACAGTCAAGGAAATGATTCACGATCAACATTTACCTATGTTTCTATGGGAAGAAGCAACCATGACTGTGATGTATGTTCAAAACAAAATTCCTTGAGGAACATGACTCCTGAGGAGGCCTTCACAAGAGTTAAATCTTGAGATTGGACACTTCAAGTTATTTGGGTGTTCAGTATACATATATGGGGTACAATGAGTCTTTGAAGGAATATCAAATCGTCATCCTTGGTCAAAGATAGATTGAGTAAGAGATAGAAAGAGATGGTACCTTCCGAGAAAGTAATATACCTCAAAGATATTTGTGTTATGTCACAGCTATGAGCCACATCATTAATTCTAAACCTTCTTGTTATGAGGAGGCAACTAGTCATCCAGTATGGAGAGATGCCATGATGAAGGAGTATCAATCCATCATGAAGAATGATGTGTGGGATATTGTTCCAAGACCTAAGGGGAAGTTTGCATTAAGTTCTAAATGGATATACAAGATTAAACACATAGTTGACAGGAGCATCGAGAGGAACAAAACGAGATTTGTTTCTAGAGGATTCTCTCATGTGGAGGGAATAGATTATGAGGAGACATTTTCTCTTTTTGCTCGATACACTTCTATCCGAACGATTATTACCCTCTCAACATCCATGGGTTGAAAACTACATCAGATGGATGTGAAGACAACCTTTCTCAATGGAGAGATTGAGGAAGAAATATACATCGAGTAGCCAGATGGTTTTGTCATACATGAGAAAGAGTCTCATGTGTATAGGTTGAAGAAGGCCCTATATGGACTCAAGAAGGCACCTCGAGCTTGGTATGCAAGGATTGATGGACACCTGATGAGTTTGGACTTCAACAAAAGTGTTGTTGATCCCAACCTGCACTACAAGATTGTTAATGGTGAGGCCCTAATTTTGGTCCTCTACGTTGATGATTTATTCCTCACCAGTAAAGAGAGATTTATTATTGAATGCAAGTATGCATTGGCCTCAGAGTTCAAGATAAAGGACCTTGGTATGATTCACTACTTCTTGGGACTGGCAGTGTGGCAAGGAACTGATGAGATCTTCCCGAGTCAGGGGAAGTACATAGTTGAGATATTGAAGAATTTTGAGATACTAAACTTCAAGCCCGTGGCTATACCAATAATGATGAATCTAAAGAAACTAAGTGTGTCTTCTTCCGATTTTGACGAAATTGATTTGACTCTGTACAGACAGTTGATTGGATAATTGATGTATCTGGTTAACACCAGACCAAATATTTTCTATGCAGTGAGTGCACTTAGCCGGTTTATAAGTCAGCTGAGATATACACACTAGATTGTTGTGAAACATGTGTTGATATAATTGCAAGCCACAATTCAACATGGTCTGAGATATACTTCCAGTATTGATATGATATGGCAGGAATATATTGACTCTAATTGGGTAGGGAGCGTAGTGGATAGAAAGAACACCTTCAGGTGTTTCTTCACTTTGGGGTCTTCCATGGTTTCCTGGTGTAGCAGGAAACGAACTCTTGTGGCTTTGATCACAATAGAAGCATAATACATTGCATTAAGTATGATAGTCCGTGAAGTAGTGTGGCTTCACAAGCTCCGTGCATATTTATTCGAACATGTGATGGATTCCACCATTATTCATTATGGTAATTAAAGTTGTGTGAAGATCTATGATAATCCATTGTTTCATGACAAATCGAACCACCTTGATATCAAGTACCATTTCATCCAAGACATGGTGCAGAGGAAGGAAGTATTGGTGCAGTAACTTTCTACAGATGAGTAGGTTGTTGATTATCTTACCAAACTAGGATGAAGTTTAAGTACTTCCATGACAGACTTGGCATGGCAGAGAATGCCTCCCTCACTGAGAGGGAGTGTTTATGTTTTCATCTTCCTGAGACATTCTCCAGATCGTACTCCTCTGTGACTGAGTTTATTTGATCTATGATAACACTTATCCAAGAAGGGATAAGTGCGGTTGGGCTTATAACCCAACATTCCATGTGGAGAGCACATGAGGACATGTCAATGGAGTTGACCATTGATGCCATACACTATGGGAGTTGACCTTAGTGTTCCTAGAGGGTGTAGCCTCTTGAACTCCACATGGAGTGCCATGTGTGACAAACTTTCTCCAGATCGTACTCCTCTGTGAATTGAGTTGAGTTGATATGTGATGACACTTATCCGAGAATGGATAAGTGGAACACTGATTCGAGAAGGAATAAGTGTAGTTGGGTTTATAACCCAACGTCCCATGTGGAGAGCACATGAGGACATGTCAAGGGAGTTGACCCTTGACATCATACACTATGGGAGTTGACCCTAGTGTTTCTAGAGGGCGTAGCCTCTAGAAGTCCACATGGAGTGCCACGTGTGACAAAATTTCTCTAGATCATACTCCTCTATGAATTGAGTTGAGTTAATATGTGAGGATTCTTATTCGAGAAGGGATAAGTGCATTTGGGCTTATAGCCCAATGTCCTAGAGGGAGTAGCCTCTAGAAGTGTTCCTATAGGAGTAGCCTATATAAGTCCACATGGGAGTGCCATGTGTGACAAATATTTTACTACTATGGTGGTTTTGTACCACTGGAAAACACTGCATGTCTTTGGACAGTAGTTGTGTAATACTATGAAAAGATACCTCCCTAGCTAAGAGGGAGTGTTGATGTTTCAACATCGGGCATAACTTCTCCTAGATTGGGATGTAGACCAAGGGAGATAGGATACATTTATCACAAAGGTGCACTTGTGATAAATGGGCCCAGACATAGTCCTCCCTTGATCATGCCAAGGAATAATATGGACTTGAGGTTCTTGAAGTGATTTCCACATGTCAGTTAGCATCAAACTGACATTCACTCATAGGTCTGTGCCTCTGGTGAAAGATCCTAGTGTAGTCTTTGTCTTAGTCATGGTGATTTGAAAAGGAATGATAAAGACTCAAGATGCTATATGATATTACATGTGAACCCAAAGTGAACTTAATTTTAGAGAGATTTAATTGGTTCATTTGGGAGAGAGATGTCTCGCAAGACTGACGGACACGTGTCATGAGTCTAGGGTGAAGTTTGTATACTTCAAAGACAAGAGTGGCATGTTGCAGAATGTCTCCCTCATTGAGAGAGAGTGTTGATATTTGGACAACATCGGGAAGACATTCTCTAAAGATAATAATTAATAATATAATTATTATTGATTATTATATATATTATATAATAAGTAAGTGATAATAATAAATAGTTATTGATTATTCAAGGAACACACCCTTTCATGGATGGTCACCTTATGTTCCCTATATATGGAACACTCATTATTGTAATAATATATCGAATATCTCTCATATCTTATATGAAGAAAACCAACAAACACAACAACTCATAATCATCACCAGGATGTGCATACCTTACTGAATTCTGGCTTATTCTAGACATCAACCTTGTAGAGCGTGCCCCACACAGAATATTTGTTGAATGGATCTTAGAAAGCATCATCAAAAGTGTTTATCCTACCTTGAATTACAGCCTTCTTTTCTTCACCTTCTCTCTGAAATTTAGCTTAGATATCCTTTGGTTACCTCAGTCACCTATAAATATTCAATATGCTCAAGTGTGATATAAAATGAGAGAGCCTTGCCTCTTATTTATACTCTCCAAATATCTTCCTTAGAATCATATTCTAGGTCACTTAACCCATTTATAGGTCAACTAACCTATTTTCCTCATTTTTAGGGTTAACCACTTTCCATGATTAGACAGTTCTCCATTACTTTATCATTTAAATATTCCTTCTTGACTTTGTCACCTCACTTTATCATTTAAATAAACTTCTTTGATTTTTTCACTTCACTTTATTATTTAAATAATCCTTCTTGACTTTGAAACTTTACTTTATCATTTAAATAATAATTTCATCTTTGCAAGCTCTTTGACTTCTTTGACTTTTTGGGGCTTCAAGCCAACATATGAGGGTCCTCCAACTTCATAAGGCCATAAATCTCAAACCGTGAGGAGTTATGTGATGTTCCACATACCACCAGAAATGGCATGACATGTATTATTCATCTATAATAGTATTTCCTTCAAACATATCAAAACTCATACCATTATCCATCAAACAAACTTGGGTCCATTACCCAAACCTGGTTTCTCCAACTTCTCATGGCCATAACTCTCTAACCATGAGGAGTTATGTGACGTGGAGTTATGTGAATACATTCAGGGATGGTTGTTGTAAAACAACTTAAAATATACAAAAATGAAATCTTAAGTTGTTATAAGGAAATAACAATTACTCACAAACTTTGCTATCAACCCTTTTCTTCATTGTCGTCATGTTTTATGTGTTGAATGGGTTCCATTTTGTTTTGTTTTCTGCAAGAAAATACTTGAAAATTAATATTTATTGCTAAATTATTTATTTATATGTACCTAATAGAAAATTTCAATCATTTCATACATTTGAATTACGTTGTTGTTGAGATGGCTCCTCCTACGATGAAATTATGTCCATTTATTTGACTATCTCCTTGTACATTTTTTTGGACATTCCTACTAGCATATTTCAGATATCGGCTCATTGACCCTTTAGAATTTTCATAATCTTCCTAAAAAAAATAACATGACAATAAAGTATTTTTAAATTTATATATGAAAATTAAAGATAACAAAATTGATATTAATAAAGGAATGCTTTGTAGTAATATATACATATTCTAGAAAAACATTTTTAGGAATATTAATTTTTGAATGATTCTTTTTGTTGTTGTATGCTTTTTCTATTGCAAATATGACAGGTCTCATTGACCATTGCTCTGGAAACACTTCTTGTAGTTTATATATAACCTGGTTCTTGGAGTCATTGGATTGATTTTTGTATTTTAATTGGAAAGTATGTCTATATGTTCATTCCACTATATCCCTCGTAGTTTTGTAAAATCTTTCCCCCCTTTCATTAACCTCTAACACTAATTCAGATGAGCTAAAGAACAATTCATCATCATTTAAATCTTCTATAATATTTATTTTCTTAGGACAACATTTTGCTCCTTCGTTGTTGGTCCCAGTAGAACATTAAACATATGTGAATTAATAGATTTTTTCAAACATGTTGTCTAATATTCTTAAGTATATTATTTATGAAAATTCAAAAAAGAACTCATATTGAACAATATTTTTGCATTCACCTGATTAATCCTTTTGCAATTTTTCTATCAATATTTTACTCTCTTCTGATCTTAGATCACAAAGAATCTTATCGATCTTCCTCATTTTTTGGATCTACATGACACACACTAACCAATACGTATTAGTTAAACTTACATATAGTTGAAACATATCAATTTTGTATAGAATTTACAAAGAACATGATTTTTTTTCTTTTTTGGATGTGCTAACATTGTCTCGATCAGAATTTTTGTTACTTGAACTATTCTCACACATTTTTTTTATCAATATACAACCTGTACCATTCAATACAAAAGTTATTAAATATATTTTATAAATAAATCACATAATTTTCAGCTGAATAAAATAAATAAATAAAAATAAAAAAATTGGCTTCCGGTGCGCTTTAATAATATGAAAGCATTGGTGCATTCGATATAGGAAACACATCGATAGGAAAAAACAATTTTTTAAGAAATACTTTAAATTACAACAATGTGATATGTATCGATAACAACACTTTGACTAGAGTGAAAAATGAAAAAAAAAAATACCATGAACGAAAAAAAATAACTGAAAATAAGTTACACACCGATGAATAAGTTTTTTAAAAATTATGTTATAGCATTGTCAGTGCGATATATTAGTGAGTGCATCAGTGCATTATAGTCAAATCGGTGCACCGATAACCAGAAACCATTTAAAAAAAAAAACATGACAAGGTCGAGAGGGTTTGGATCTGATGCAAAAAGTGGTTCTCGTGCATCACATGCCAAACACCTTATATATACAAACACAACCCATTAACTCTAAAATTCGTAAAATTAATACAATCCCTAATTTTGAAGTGATAGATGGAGTTAAACCCTAAGGTGAAATTTTGTTTTCACATAAGCAAGAAGAAGCAAGGGCTTAAGGTAAGTATGTTTTTTTTTTCCTGAATTTTAATTAAATACAAATAGGGATAGAAATTGTAAGAAAAATTATTATTAAAATCAATAGTAAAATTCAAATTTTTTACTATGCAGGGTTTTGAGTGAATCACAAAACCCTTCAAATTCTGATATTCTTAATAATTCTATTGTTCCAAAGCATTTTGCTGCTCCACAGTGCTCTCCAATATGTCTCTCTTGCAAATCTCTCCCCTGTAAATTTTGGTAAAATAATGAAATAGTGAATAACTTCTTACTATTTAAAGGACTTTATGAAATTGAATTTTCAAAAAATAAATTCCTACTCATTTTTCAATTGTAAAAAAACAAAGTCACACTTTTTTTTTTAAGTTTTTCGAAATACCGATGCGTTTATTAATATAACGCATCGATGTGTTTGGTTAGACAAAGCATTGGTGTGATAAAGTTTTTTGGAGCACCGATATCATATTATTCTTTTTTATTTATTTGAAATCTTGAGAACTAGTGCAGTTAGTAATTAAATGCCTTGGTGCTTTATATTGTTATAGACGCACCGATACATTTTGTTTAAAGAAGCACACCGTTATGCTTTAAAATTTATCTAAATTTTTATTTTCACATAAAATAGTATATTGATCTTCAATTATCTTTTAGGATGCATCCACATGAATTACAGTACTTCATAGTATACGTTTTCCGCTTAAAGTCTCCTTATTCTTAAAAAAATATTGTTGATTTTTCTCAAATGCAGGGAGAAAAACTTATAATATCAAATGGCCAATTATTCAAACTCCATTCGACTCCATATTGCTCAAATTCCATCACGGAGTTCTCCCTTTCCATCTCCAGTAAGTTCGGATTTTATTTATATTTTGATTATCTAATTGAATTTGATTTTTTTATCCATGTCAATATGAATAAAAAGTGTATCCAAATTTGTAGGATCCTGATTCAGAATTGAGTTCATATGCAAAAAATATTCCACCATTTCAAAAACATCGGAAGATCTTATCAGGAGAAACATACCAAAAAAAGTTGGTAGATGAAAATGGGCAACCACTTTACCTTTCCAATTGTAGAATGCCATCTTCCAGCCACAATCCTGGGTCAACAATGGTAATAATTGTTTGGTATAATGTAATTTGAACAAACCAATTGAATTGTGCTTATTAATATCATCGATGTACTAATGTTCAATATTTTTGAAATTAGGATTCTAATGATGAGTGACCTACCTATCATCTTCGGTTGCACCCTAATACAATGCCAAATCGAGAGAAGGTTGCAATAAGAGTGAAACTCGGAGATGAAGCATACCAATAATGTTTGAATCAACCACCTATTCAATTCCCACTACGTCTAGATTCGCTAATTAGGAATGACTGGAGGAAGAGTGTGTATCATCGAAAACCCTCCTCATTGCTAGTAGCCTGGTAGCTTTGATGATATGACACATAAGAGGAATCATATTGCATGACATATCCCTCCAAATATTAGAGAGAATATGATCTTCCATGATGTCTCACATCAGCATACGGAAGACTCCCACCTCAACCAAAAGTGCACAGAGTTGGTCGCCCAAATCCAACCTGAATCTAGTTTCCATCCTACGGTGCATGCAATTGGGTATATACACCCAAGAACCTTGAACCACAACATCCTGAGGAATATCCTCATATACATCTGGTATGGGAGGAGGCACATCCCCAACGAATGTGCCAATATCTGCAAAATACATAGTACACAACAATAATTAAACAATTTCATTAAACAATTTAATAAAACAAGTTTTTTTTTTGTTTGTTAATTTGTGCAGGACCTTTTGGCTACGCGATTAACCCGTGGCTTGAGAAACCGCAACTCAGGGGCATCTAAGCCGTCAAAATCACCCGAGGATCGCACCCGGCCTGAGCCACACCAACCCTTAACATGGTTGGATTTTTTGTCCCCACAGGTTTTGAACCGGTGACTTTAACAACACGGAGTGGCTTAACAACACACTCCATCACCGACTGTCCTACACCTTGGGGACAATTTAATAAAACAAGTTAAAGAACATGTAAGAATTAATTTTATTCTAATTAAGTAAGACAATAAAATGAAAGTAGATTAATTTAAACAAAACACTAATATTACCTCTAGCATCTGATGGATCATCTGGTGTGAAGAGGATGTTCGTACATTCTCACCAATCCAACCCCGCGTAAGGATGTGACACCATCACGAACATGTGCTCGACCTCACTGGCTAGTAGCTCTAGTGTGTTAGTGGAAATTATGGTCAGAAACTCCGACAGACCCCTCTTGGGAATCATATTGCCCCACATGTGCATTTGCACCTGATTCATCAACCTAGAAGGTTGGCAAACAAGATTAGGCCTCCTCTTTGGAAACCTCTCAAAAAATAAACAAAACAACTCTAAAGAAAAAGAGAAGTTTTCCCTCCTATGTATCATAGAATGACATATATTTAGAGCTATATAAAACTGTCGTAAAAAATGGAAGACCATCTAATATATCATGGTCTCTGTAACAAAGAATCAACATAATACAAAAGAGAACAACTAATGTGATGCTCATCACTGACAAAATGTGCAATGGTCGTCACTAAAAGTGAGAGAAACCTAACCTCCTCTGCATCGAAAGAAGCGATTCATAGTTGTCCAGCAAACACCTGAAATTAGATGCAAAAAGTACATCAACCACAATATATCTATGAGAGTACATGAATTGGCTCTTTGTTGGAACACCAAATGGGACATCAGGGAACTGGGGAAAATCCTCCCCTCTTCTGGATAGCCCAATGATAAAGTATATATCCTCCTCAATGGGATGGTACCACTATTCATGACCAACATGGAAAGTCTGTTGAGGACATCCCAATGATGGATCAGTTGCACCAAGAACTCAGATTTCCCCTTCAGGGATGTAGCCCCCCCATAGTACTTAAGGAGGACTATATTCCTCAATAGGAATTGGGTCACTGCAGTAATAGGGAGAGGGTACAAATCTTTCTCCCTCTCCCTTACCTATCAATATCGTATAACATTGTATAGGCCAACCCTCTACTCCTACTACTATTATTGTTTCTCTTTCTGTTGATGTCTCTGCATGATTAACATATAAAATACATCAACCTCATACATAAAACATAAAAAAAAATTGGTAAATAATAAATTTGTTTTTAAATATGGAAAAATGACTTCAAAAAATAAGTAAATTTCATTACTAGTGAGCCCAAAAAGAAGTCAAACATATCCCACAATGTGTATCTTACTTGTAAGCATCGTTTCTAGTGCACACATGTAACATAACAGACCGTATACAATTTGTTATATTATTTAATGTGGTGTGTTGTATAACCTTACTGCATCAGTGTGTTAAGGTTAACATATGCACCACCTAAAATAATAAAAACTTAAAATCCTAAAGCACCGAAAAATAATTTAAAAAAAATTATTATTGTGGTGAGTATCATTTCCCGACATGCACTGGTGCATTACAGGAAAGACGACACACTGCACACACAATTTTTTAAAAATTGATAATTATGATACGTTGGCATTTAGGCTCTAATTTTTTACAACGGTGCATTGGGTAATCCTTAATGCACTATTGTGTAATTTTACAAACGCACGCATAAAATAATTTATTTGATTTATGTGGTGCATCGTTTAACATAACACCCCATTGTGTTAACATTATTTCAATGCACTGCGAAAAATCAACTATATTATTTTAAACGATGTGTTGATTAAATTATTCCTCAATGTGTTAATGATTACATAACACATCGGTGTGTAGCGTTTACAAACGCACTGCCGAAAAAAATTAGGCAAATGTGTTTTGGTGCACCCTATAAATTTTCAAGGTGCACCGTCTGCGGTGCGAGCCAAACAACTCAAACACACCAAACAATTTTTTTTTTTTAAATAGTGGAAATTTAACTGAATTTGTATTTTAATCTGCTAAAATTTTAAGTTATAAAGAAATAAAGACATTACCTAGAAAAATTTCACACCATTTGGAAAAATTCGAGAGCCATGCACTAAGAAACGGAAGGAAGGAAGGAAATCAAGGGAAGCACTGATGATAGGGCACTTCAGAGAGGAAAAAGTTGCACCAGTGCTTGATAGCTCTACAACACTGAAAAGGGTAAAAATAAATTTTACGGTCGGTATTTTTTATTTATTTAACCATGTTACAGCATGCAGTCGATTATTAGACACACCAATGCGTCAATATTTAAGTAGCACACTGGAGTATATTTTTCTTAAAAAATAACCCTACCACATTACGCCATGTTTGAGAGCAACTGTGTGCACCAGGGCATTGGTATTTAAGTAGCACATCGGAGTATATGTTTTTAAAAATATCCCTACCATGATGCTCCATTTTTTAGAGCAATGGTTCACATCGAGGCATTTGTATTTATGTAGCGCACTAGAGTATATATATTTTTTTAAATAACCCTACCACGGTGTGTTATTTGTGAGAGCAACGGTGCAAACCGATGTGTTAGTATTTAAGTAGCACATTGGCATATATGTTTTAAAAAATAACTCTACCATGGTAATCATTTTTTAGAGAAATGGTGTGCACCAATGAGTTTATATTTAAGTAGCGCACCAGAGTATATATTTTTTTTAAATAACCCTACAATGGTGCACCCTTTTTGAGATAAACTTTGTGCACTAGTGCATCTGTATTTAAGTAGTACACAAGAGTATATTATTTAAAAAACAAATAACCCTACCATGGTATGCCATTTTTTAGAGAAACAATGCACATTGGTGTGTCATTATTTAAGTAGGGCATCGTAGTATATTTTTTTTTGAAATAACCCTACCACGATGCATGATTTTTCAGAGCATCGATGTGTTTGTAGTATGAAATGCATAGCTGCATTAGGTATATATAAAATCTCTATAAAAAAAAATCCGCTAAAACCTCCTCTTGCTCACCTCTGCTATAAACGAATTTCTGGGCTATTTTTATAGGGGCTTCCACCAAAACCTTCGCTAGAGGATCATTTCCTTGTAGTGAGGTGATATGGAAACTTGCTTCCCTTTGCTAGGTTTAGGTTCATGAGCTAAAAATTTGTTTTTATTGGGTTGCTAAGCAGAAAGTGCATGTGAATCCATAGAAACAACAAGTAGGAGTGGCTAATTAGGAGGAGGTGGAGGTAGTGACAAAGATATAGCAGGGCAACCATGATGATGGGGTTGAGGATCATGAACTATTTCATTCCATCCATCATTGTCTAGAATCTCAATATACAAAGGAACATGTGGGTATACAAGAATATCAATTATGCTGGGATGTGGTTGTAATGGAGTTTTGACAGGTGGTGGAGGGGGGTTAAAATATCCTTGGCATGTAATATTAAGAAGACCGGTTTGCATGAGTTGATTAAAATCCTTTAATTCTACATCAAAATGAACATACATTCTAAGTCTCTTATTTTTGTCTCTCTTCCATCTAAATTTTTGTCCTCTATTCCAATTTCCTCCATTTCCCCTATTATCTTTGTTAGATTTGTTGCTACATGACTGAAAATTCTCATCTATTAACATATAGATTAGATTAGAGAATGCATACAACATCAAGACATCAAATACAATTTTGCATTTAACGTAATTTTTAGAAGTGTCCCCAACTCGATTAGCAATCAAGCATGCAATCAACCAAAGTTAAATGAGAAGAGTAACTCAAAATAAAACTATTTTCTTTGTTTTCAAACATTTATATTTCTGATAGCTCTTACAACTGATATTCAAGAACATGGTGATTTTAATGAAATTTGGAAGATGAAGGGTTTTGTAATGGATGGAAAGTGAAAGGAAATGATAAGGAAAGAGTGATATATGTTAAAAAAAAAACATATTAGTCATGAACCTTCATCCAATATCTCAATATTTATGCCCAATGCTAATCAATAATCATATCACATATGTCATTCCAAGTATCATTGATAGCTAGCTTATCCATCATTCATGCTTTTAAAAAGAAATCTTTGAATTTTCTTATGTATTAGGTAAAAAAACATGAATTTAAAATGAAACATCATATTGAGAATTTAGGAACAATTTATGTAAAATGGAATTATGAAGGGTTTGGACCTGAAAACAAATAAGCAATCAACCATTTTCCGAAACTTATGACCTTCTTCCAATATTCATTATCTCTAGTCATCCTAGAATTGTTTTTGGGTGTTTAATAAAATTTTGTAGAAGGTCTCATGATTAAATTATTATTAAAAAAACAATCATTTGATAATGTATCCTTTCCAAATATGCTCTTAACCATAGTCAAAACAGTCAAAATATATCTTTCTTGTCAAACTATTTATGTCAAATTGCTAGCAAGTTTCTTCTTTAACATAAAATCATTTTTATTTCATACAACATGGGGAGAAGAGATGAATTTTAAATGAAATATGTTTTTGGGAATTCAGGAATGATGTATGAAAAATCAACTCACGAGGGATTTGATCATGTGCACATGATATAAAACATCTCTTATTCCTTTATGACCTATAATCTTGACTTTCTTATTTCAATCAATCCTTAAAATCAACATACCCAGAAATCAATAACCAACTGTGTTTAAAACTTTGATAACTTATTCCAAACCAGTTTGGCATTGAATAGGTAGTATAATATTCAACACGAGAATTTTCCCCATTATGACTTTGATCAGTGATCATAGAAACTAGCAACAAAAGATGAATGATAAATCTAAATCAAACATAATATTCATTTCAACCATATCCATTATTCAAAACCTGATGCATGGACTTTGTAATATCTGTGTAAATATTTCGTTCTTTTCTCGTCAAATATTTTCAAGAAACAACCATATATTTATATATTGCAAAATCATTGAGGATTCGAAATCGGGTAACGATATCACCGATATAACTCCATTGGCATGTACAAGCATTGACCAATAATCATAAAATCATAGTTTCAAGTTTCCAGGTCATGCACAAAGTATCACATTAGCTTTACATTCAAACTTTTATGTGTAGAGGTATCAGGCCAGGTTAGTATGCAAAAACCCCATAAAACTTCGAATTGATATGAAAAAATTTAGTTTCATGCATGAGAATTTCAATATTTGGGGTTTGATAATACAATGACATCACCAATTGACTCTTCCAACTTAGGTTCGGGGCCCGCGATAGGGTTTATTATCAGAACAAATACACAGTAGGATAGCACCCACAAATTCCTTGCAATGCCACTCCTTCAACATGCAGGATGGAACGATGGGTATTAAACTGTAGAATAATATTTTAAGGATGTGGGTTTGAAACTCATAAAGGAGGATTGAAAATAAGCATGGAAGTAAAACAACCTTCAAATATTTCTTTCATTTTTGTTTGAGACCACAAACATTGACGAATGGAAAAGGATGTTGAAAGTTTCAGGTGAATTTGTTTAAAACCAATACTGTATAAAACCAAGACTTGAGTTATTTACACTGAGTTCACACAATTTAATATTAGAATACTATATTTAGAAATAATGGTTTATGAAATAACAATTCTGAAGCAACACAGAGCAATGAAATATCCTCCGGAAGTATCCCAAACCAGTTTGAGAGGAAAAAGAAGAAAAAGCACAATCAAATAACCAGTCAATCAAAGCCATTTCAAAAATTATTGTTGAAAAAATAGCATGCATTCAATGGATAATGAGATAGAGTATCATACCTCTTCCAATGCTTCCAATTCCTTTTCTAAATCAATGCTACATTTACCAAAATGCTAAATCCGATCTCTTTTACCAGACTGATTCTATGAATGAAATGGAAAAACAAATAACAAGGGTGGTATAACTCAAAGTGGAGGATTAATGCCTCCACTTTAGCACATTGAATTCATGGCAGTGTCACGTCATCCAAAATCAACAACCACAACAATCCTTTAATCCACATCAAATTCCACTTTCCACTATCCAAAAATCACATGCTATAAATTTTTCCAAATATTTAGACAATCACATGACACATAACCACGCCAATAACCACATTAATTATCAACTTGAATGATGGCCTAAAGATTCACATTGTGAATTTTCATTTCAACCTCTATTAAACCCACATTCAAAACGAATCGACCATGTAATGAGTACATATATTCTAGTTCGAGTGTCAAAAACAAAGTTTAACGGTAACCAACAACATATAGTATCAATGTTGAGTACATATAATACCATATGTAATATGCATTGAGAACTTTGAACCTTTTAATTGCAACATGCCACCTTTTCTCATGTAAAACCGATACATCCGTGTAATATGTGTTTGTGATTTTAATGTCATGCTATTCAGGTTTGCACCAAATGTTTTGCATGTAAACTATATCACACCATGATATATGTATAAAAATAAATTTGCAAGCCCTTTTAATCATATCATGTAATTTAGTACCAAACCTTTGTGACATGTACTTCTCAATATGTTGCATGCTTTTGACAAAGTGTTTAACCAAATATTGTATGACTTTTGATCCTCACAACATAAGTTTCAAGAAAATAATCATCATAACATCTTATGAGTATAATGTACGCAACATAAGAGACCTTTTGAAGCTTTATGCGCACAACCGTTTTCTTTTCCTTTTGTAAATCAAACTGAAAGAAACATTATCACTATATAATGTAAATGAACCCATCATGTATTTTTCCATACATTAGTGATTCTTCTATCCCGAGAATACTTGAAAATAAATATGTTTTCTTTCTCCCTGGGGTCCCGTGCCTACAAGTTATGTATTTTATCATAGACAATAAGTTTTTTTAAGTGTTCCTTGCAACTATTTGTAGGTTATGATGTTGGTGATGATTTTATGAGTCAACATGTATGAAATCCAGAGAAGAGAAATAAGGCCCAAGTTGTTTCCAAATGGACTAAACATAAAGAGAGAGAATTTCTAAATGATGAATACAAGGGCTAATAATGGAAACTAGAGAAATAGCTCTTTCATTATGAGATCTAGTCTCAAAACTTAGAGTAAATATTATGATGGAAAACATAAATATGTTAGTGTTCTTTGATTTCACATGTAGGATAAAACTGTAAAGGAATCCACACTATTACAATAGAGATTAAATTATTACACTCATCAAATAACAAGGAAACCATTCAATATGAGTAAGAGAAGTATCAAATACACATGATATTTACATATCAATCCATTAAAATGTAGTTAAAACTATATTCAAAAAAATTGAAATCACAGAACCATCACAAGAAAACTTGTAATTGACACATGGATTTTACCTTGGAAAACCAAACAAGAAAATCGACTATGAATGGTGGCTCAATTCTCATTTTGGCAGTATATGTTACGATGCATCTATTGGCTCTCTATGCCTCTTCCTCTCTTGGCCAGCAAAAAAACCTTTTGAGAATGCAAATAATGAAATAAATAGGGAGAGTTGGGTGTAATGGGAAGGCCAAAAATCACGACCCTTCAGTTCCCCTTCTTTGGCCTTCTCTCCTATATTTGATATCTAATTAATCCATTTTTCTGTCTTGTTTTCATTATGTCTTATTCAACTTTTACATTTGCATTGTTTTCCATACTTTGTTTAGGGTAATCTCATGAAGGTGGGTAACATATTTGAGCCGAAAAGGTTTTCGGACAAAACCTTGAATGTCAAATCAAATGGTGCACAAAATACATCCTCGACTTTTGTGCAATAAAAAATGACAGCCAATTTTTTCTCTAGCACCATAAAGTTCGGTTGAAAATAGTTTTTGACTGAAAAACTAATTTTTATATAGCTGACCTTTCCCAACAACGATGGACATTCCCATAAAGATAACATTTTTATATAGCTGACCTTTATATATATATATATATATATATATATGTATATGTATCCATAAAGATAACATCGTCTTATATTTGTGTTCATGAAAATACAAACTTGGGAATGCCCATCGTTGTTGGCACAGGGGCAGGCCCAGGGATCAATGCTACAATAGCGCACCAACAAAACCCTAACTATCAACCCTTTCAGAAACACCTGCGAAGCAGATGAAGTCTCACCCGAGGTAGAGGCAAGGGTGGTTGCAGGACTCATATGTATGCAACCTTAGCTGGGACACAAATATGTGATTCTAACACTTGACAGAGCACTCAAATTAACATTCATCTATATCCAGTCTTACTTATAACGCGGTTAAACCCTAGTTACAAAGTATCACAATATTCATTCAAATCTAAGGTATTTAAGCACTAAGCATATCCACATAGGTCAAATCCACACTATTAAGCACATATCATTAACATATCTATCTACCATTCATCTATATTGAAGCACTAAGAACATTAACATACAAACACATCAACACATTGCACAAAGCAAAGCAACACAACATGTACGTGGTTCACGCCCACCTTGGGGCTACGTCCACCAACTCTTTGTATTCTTTATTATCTTCTTCAGTCAGTTACATGCAAAGAGCCTAAAAAACCCTACCCTGAAGAGGAAAAAAGATCTCCTCACCTCGCTAGACCCTCCTTCCCAAAGTATATATAAGCACACAACCTTCCACGGTCTCTTAAAATGACTTCCACTTAGCTCTACAAGTCTCACACAATATGCATAGATATTTTACAGTCCTCCGATCACATAGATCAAACTTCAACACTTAGCACTACTTGCCACTTACTCCTCATTACATCGCCTAGTCTTCTATATATATTACAAAATCGGGCCTAAACATGGGAAAACCCATGGGCCGACATCCCATACCCATTAAATAATCCTGAATCCCAAAAAGGGCCCTAAAAGGGGCCGAGATCCCATGATCTCCGCATTATATTGCACTCCATCTTCGACAGCCTGTCAAAGTCCCAAAAATAGGTCAAACATGACCAAGGATCCTTAAAACTTGGTCAAGGGCCAACAAGCCCCCAACACTCAACTGTGACTCGTCTTGAGTCACTCTGATATGAATAGTTCTGCTTCAAAATCCTTGATCTTGGATCGAGCTACTTCAACTTGTTGTTGTGCCACGACCTCCTGTTCAATGAACTCTTGTATGAATTCTTCGTTGACAGGTCCTTCTAGGCATTTTTCTGTTGCAGTGACTACTTACTCTAGTTATTTTCCTCAACCTTCGATCTATGTGAATAGTTGGTAAGCCTTATTCTGTACAAGTTGGAGCCTCTGAGTCACTTCCATGACTTTTCTCTGGATAGTGTGGACCTCCTGCTGGGTAGTGTGTTGCTCCTGGGATCGCTTCATTCTTTCCACAGCTGGCAGGGGCTTCAACTGCACCTGTATTGTCTCTGCTTAATACTTTACCTCTTGGAGCTACGACTCCAGTGCCTTCAATTCTGGATTCTCAGTGAGTTTCTCATAGGTATGGGCACCGCGATCAATGAGTTTCTTACATTCCATGGTGAGGGATTTGATTCGATCAACTGTGCTTTGAGCAGTTGCTTCTCTTTGATCCCTCACATCTTGCAGGGTGTTGGGAACTGTGTGGATATCTAAGTCTACTATTCATTGTTGTAGTTGTTGGATAGCTTCTGCAAGTTGTTCTACTTGATGCATGACTTGGTATTATGCTTGTGTCTCTAAACCTTTCATAGAGTGGAGTGATCTATTGACTGCTTCCTTCACTTCGAGTTGCTCTACGAGAAACTATTCTTTTTCTTGTTGCATCTATACTTTCTCTTCTTCAAACTTTTCCTGGAGAGCAACCTTCTCCTGTTTTGCAACTCTGCATTATTCTACGATTACGCCTTGCACTTGCTTCAAGGCCTAGGTGTCTTGTTCTATTTCTTCTTGAGCACAACGAAGGCTAGCTTCTATCGCATTAGCTAGTTTGTGGAGTTGGGATGGCTCATCTCCCAACTTTGGTTCTCCTGATGGTAGGGGAACAGTGGAGACTATGTGACTAGACTGAAGGGCATGTTGTACCCCTCGGAGTTCGACCTCAATTCTATCATACATTTCCTCCTGCTTGGATTCTTTTTTCTCTGTGATTTCCAGCGAAGCATCATTTAGAGTTGCGATGATGAAGTCAAAGTCATCAGCAGTAAGCACAGTCTTCATCTTCGTCACGGTGGCTTTAGATTTCTTCTGGGAAGAAGGTTTTGAGGGAGAAAACTTCCTCTTCTTCAGGGGATCAACCTCGTCTCTGGGCAATGTTACTTCCCCTTGCTTCTGTTCATCTCCCTTGTTGTTTATCTCTTCTACTTCGTCATCACCCCCTCAATCAAGTGATACTGAAGCGGTCTTTCCTGATGCTCTGCTTAAATCTTGGACCTATTTGGTCTTCTTCATTATGTTGGGCTCAGGTATGTCATGTTCTTTATGTGTGGTCTCTGGGATGTCAAGGTCATACATCTCTACAGGGTCTACGGGAATAAGGATGTATGCAGACCAGTCCTTAGTGATCTCCTCCGGGTCTTCTTCCATGAGTTTGTAGTAGGACTGAAGTTGCTCCTTATGTTCATCGATTCACGTTGTAATGTAGATGAAGTGTCGATCTGAGCAGAAATTCATCAGGGGTCAGAACCTCTATAGGGTGTTCGGGGTCATGCAAGGTTTATCTTTGATGTCTCTCTTCAAATGAAGGTAATATGTATGAAAAACAATGTTCGACTTCCACTGTTTGTTCATATCACTCGATTACCAGAGTGTGGTGAACTTCACAGCAAGCGGCTCGAACGATTCAATATCTGGAAAGGTCACACCTTCCGGCATCTCCTAGGAAACATAGGCGATGAGGATCAGGAGCTAGCTAAAGTGAAACTCATAGCCCTGATCATGTGCTTCAGAACAATCTAGTTCTCGCTGATTAACTAGGTACTTCACCCAGTTCATCTGTAGGCCTTCCATGCACTTCCCTGTGAGGTCAACGACAAATCCTGTGACCTACATAGGTCTGTTCTTCCTTACTAACTTTTTGAATATTAGATGGCAGGCTAGGCGCACTATGCTATTCTGGATGGAGGCTACCTTGTAGCATCGCATCCCCTTTTCAACATTGCCATATGTATGTTTGATCTTTTGTGCTAGCGCGCGATCTACGGCTTTTCCTATATAGAAATCCTATGGGTCGGGTCCTTGCATACTTAATCTGGTGATCCTATGGATCAGTGTTGGATCGAATGTAATACAATGGTCTAGCCATAAGTAACCACCATGGTAACATGAAAGTAATAGCTTGACACAACCGTTCACTTCCTGGTGCCTTTTGAAGTGTGGGATTTTCATTACATTTAATAGGGTGGACTGCACAAGGTTCATCGTCCATAGTTGGGGGATTGTATTCAAATTATTCCCCTTCATCCTGGTCAAGTATTTAGACGGGGAGAGAATGTTATAGTTCTTGCGATCTTCGAGGTTGAAGTCACTGAACTTCAACATTGTGATCTAATCATGTTGTGCACGAATTGCGCGCATCCCCTTTGGGAGGTACGTAGTAACCATGGAGTACTCGAAATATCTTGGCATGTTATATCAACTCACCACACCGGACAAAGGCACGATGTAATCGAGCAATATGGTCGGGATCAACATCGCATTTGCTAGGTCATCTCTGTGTTTGGTTCTCTTCTCTGTTGATGGTCGAGATGATCCGGCTTCGTGAGTAGTCAACAGAGAGGCTTTCACTCCTCTCGTCGATGATGCTTTATTACTTGCAGACATTGCTCTTTCATAAATTACTCTTTCAGTCATTAGGTCAATGATAACTTCTTCAGAAATTTTATCTACAGCGCTAAGCTCGTCTGACATGCATGCTCGTGGTTGAATATCTTGGGTTCGAAGAGTAACTAGTCAATGCAATAGGATGAATGGAAAGAGCATGATGATCACTGTGTGAAATCAACTAATCTATGGGCTCAGATTCATGGTTAGCAAAAGTGTTCTTGTGGTGTGGCGTGATGGGATAAATAGATAGATTGGAAACAAATCTCTTGCAATGGGTGAGAAACCTTCATTAACTCAGTTTTATCCATTATGGTGTGGTCCCAATGGTTTGGTGGCGAACTTTCTGATCATAAATGCCTTTCTACCCATTTGGGTCGTCGGTATAATGGTTATGTTGTTCCCAATGGCTATATGGCATCACCATGGCGAAGTGCCATGTGACGTTGTTCTGATATCCCGACGAAGTTCCAATTTTGCAAATTTTCCTTCTGCGAAGGTCCCACTGAAACTTTCTATAACTTTTCAGTCTTAGCTCTCTTCTTACTTAGTTTTTGGGCCTTCTTTCCAGTGAGATTCATCTCAATATTCCTTTTCCATTATGATTCTTATCTTATTTTGGCAAAGTAATTTTGAGTTGTTGAGATTATTTCCTAGAAATAAAGGGTAATACTTCATCTGTATCTGGAATAGGTACTTCAATCTTCTGCGGGTCTTCTAGTGTTCTTCCCACTTCGACATCCAAGTCTCTGGTTTTAAATAGATTATGTTCGTTCTTTTGTTTTTCAATCAAGTGTGTGATTCTCCTAGTCATGAAATCTTTTAACTCTTGCTTCTTCTGCTCTAAGATTTCTTCTTCTTTCCTTCTGACATGATCTCCTTCAATCCAAGGTTTTCCTAGTAACGTAGAAAATGGAGCATTGTTCTCAATAAATTTAACAACTTCAAATTCTTCCTTCGTCAAAGTTCCATGAGAAATAATAGATATCTGGGTAAGTCTTCCACATAAGGTTATCAATTTTCCTTTGAATAATCATACTCCTCCCAATGAAGGAATCATAGAAGGATTTCCTAGAATTTCCCAAGTTCTTTCTATCATAATATTCACCTATGTTTCCTCATCCAAAACACAGTCAATGTCAAAGTCTCCTATTCTTACTTCAATGTATTCTTTTTCTTTGAAGATCTATGATAAGTTGATATGTTGGTGGTCATTCCGGGTTTCTTTCATCTGTAGCAACACTTTTTTTGATTCTTTCTGGGGTCCTGTCATAATCTCAGTTTCTTGACCTTTTGCATGGTCTCCTTGTCTCATATTCATCCTTTCAAGATTGGCAATCATTCTAGGGAAATCCAATACTTCATGGTCCATAGCTTTGCAACAGAGGCAACTAGGTCTTCTTCCAGGGCATTCCTTGGAAAGATGTCCTGGTTTTCTGCAACTGTAACAAATAATTAATCCTCTCTTTCTCTTAAATTATCCCCAACCTTTCCTGTACTGCACACTAGGATCATGGTAGATAACCTGCAAAAAAATATTTCTAGGATCCTGCATCCATTTGTTAGTCCAAAAATTCTCTCCATGCATAGGTATAACATATCTTTCACTATTTTATCAGATCTATTCATATCAAATCTTCTTTCATCTATGAGTTCCCTAATTTTCAAGCTAGGACAAATCTTGTCAAACAAACCTAGATCCATACTTTAGAAACACAAATTTCCACTAATCTTATCTTCAACAGAGCAGGAAGCTTCCAGATCTAAAGCTTTTCACTATTCTTACCTTTATCAGAGCACAGAGATTGTAGATCTTACATATTTTCTTCAAATATGACCCTTCTTAGCACAGAGCTTCATAGATCAAGTAGAATACTGTGCACTAGAGAAATAGATCCATGCACAGAGATTTCACAATTTTAGGTCATATCTTCACACAAAGCTTCTTTTTCCTCAGTTCCCAAAAATAACAGTTTCAAGTCCCGACAATGGAACCATTTGATGGCATAGGGGCAGACCTAGCGTTCAATGCTACAACAATGCACCAACAAAACCCTAACTACCAACCCTTTTGGCAACACCTGTGAAGCAGATGAAGTCTCACCCGAGGAAAAGGCAGGGGTGGTTGTAGGACTCATATGTCTACAACCTTAGTTGGGACACAAATATATGATTCTAACATTTGACAGAGCACTCAACAATTAACATTCATCTATATCCAGTCTTAGTTACAACGTAGTTAAACCCTAGTTACAGAGTATCACAGTATTCATTCAGATCTAAGGTATTTAAGCACTAAGATTATCCACATAGGCCACATCCATACTATTAAGCACATAGCATTAACATATCTATCTACCATTCATCTATATTGAAGAACTAAGTACATTAACATACAAACACATCAACACATCGCACAAAGAAGAGAAACACAGCATGTACATGGTTCACTCCCATCCTGGGGCTATGTCCACCAATTATTTGTCTTCTTTATTAGCTTCTTCAGTCAGTTACTTGCACAGAGCCTCAAAAACCCTACCTCGCAGAGGACAGGAGATCTGTGCACCTCGCTAGAACCTCCTTCCCCGAGTAGATCTAAGAACACAACCTTCCACAGTCTCTTATAATGACTTTCACTTAGCTCTGCAAGTCTCACACAGTACGCACAAGAAGACTAGGCGATGTAATGAGGAATAAGTGGCAAGTAGTGCTAAGTGATGAAGTTTGGCTGACATCCCATAACCATTACATAATCCTGAATCCCAAAAAGGGCCCTAAAAGGGGTCGAGATCCCACAATCTCCGCTTCATCTTGCATTCTTCCTTCGATAGCCTATCGAAGTCCCAAAAATAGTTCAAACATGACCAAGGATCCTCAAAACTTGGTCCAAGGCCAAAAATCGCTATTATCTTTAAAAAAATAATATACATTGTCATTTTCACTTTAGTAGGTTTGACTTTCATCTTTAGAATTTTGGACTGCAAGTTCCAGGAAATTTGATAGCATTATTGTTTAAATGTTAGTAATTTCACTATTTCTACCAAAAAATGTAGGGATGAGTTTTAACTTAGGATTTTAATCTTATCTGACAATTTTATAAATTTAAAAGTTGTCTTGAAATGGAATTCATGGCTGATATAATCATTGTTGCATTGATTATGTTTCGACTCTTTCTCCATATTTAGATTCTTGTACATGGACATATTAAGAACAATGAATCAGACCAAACCAGGTCTTAACATCGGTGCAAATGATATTGTTCTACGAGATATTGGAGAATGATTGTTGGCTGTGCGCAGATTCCATAACATGGACTATGTGCAAAGTCCATCTAGATTCCATGAAGAGTTCATATGGACTATGTGACATTTGCACAGAGTGGCATATGGTCTATGTCCAATTGAAAACACTCTTGGAACTATATTATAAAACACTCTTGGAACTATTTCTTTAAAAATTCATTAAACATAGTAAAGAAAAAATATAAAAAATCATCTAGATGGATAAGATTAGAAAAACTCTAAGAAACTTTTGTCACCCATAAGAAACTTGGAAAATCCTAAAGACCTCGAAATCTTTTCAAGTTATTATCTTATATGATAAATCTTGAAGTGCATTCCTTTGTGGTTCTAGAAACTTCTCTTTACTCCTTCCTAAACTAGTGGATGCTCTTCTATGTCCATGCAAAGTCCAAAAGGCTTTGGATTACTAAAAATATGTAAAAAATCTTCCAAGAGCACTAGAACAAACCTTCCTATGTTATTCCTTGTCATGATCAATTTTTCTTGTGTAAACATTGTTTCACTATACTTAGACATTCCTACCTTGGTTGTCATGAAAATCTATTAAAATTTAGTCTTCTCCCCTAATTATATTTCTCGGTTGTGATTCCATTTAATCCTTATCAATCCCTTGACTAATTGTTACACACACACACACATATATCAATTCAATATTACAATGGAAATAAGCATGCATGCACAACAACTTCCCCAAATCACTACGACAAATATTTAACAACATGCATGTTTTACACAATGATTTTGATCCAATTATACAATTAATCATTCAAACACACAATTCTCAAATTATTATCTTGTTACATAGAAGAAAATATCAAAGTACTTATAAAATTCTTCTACATATATATAATTATAATTCCTTCTAGTTATGTCATCTTTTTTATACTCATAATGCTAATTCCATACATTTTGCATGGTTTCCTCTTAATTTACAAAATAGAGGCTAAATTATGGACTATACAACATGAGTTTATGGATGACACAACCTTATAAATCTACACATAATTCCTAGATGAAAAATTATATGACTTGAATATGTCCTTTTTCTCCCTTCTAATGCAAAATATTATTGGCCCCACATTCATTGGGTTTTTGGCTTCACTTTGAGCATATTGAGCATATTAGTTAGTTGCTAATATATGCATATGCCTTTAAGTTATCTCATTCAAGCCACCCAATACTTATGAGAACACAACCACACATTTAGATGTTAGTTTCTTCAATATATGCCTATGCTTTCAAGTTTTTAAAAATATATTAAGTATTTTTTTGTTTACTTGTTGTTTTCTTTGATTTATACTTTTATGCCTTGAAGTTACATTATAACTTATGTTTTTGTTTATTTGTTGTTTTCTTCAATATAAGCTTATGCCTTGAAGTTTTTCTTTTGTTTAGGCCACCTGATACTTGTGAGAATAAACTCACAAATGTATTTGTAACTTTATTTAATATATGCTTATGCCTTGAACTTGTTTATACCTTATGTTTTCATTTTCTTGGAATTTGAAAGGATGGATTGAGGTGAGTCGTTGGGACAAAAGTCTCCAAATACTCCTCACAAACACTCAAGGCTATCCAATGAAGGAATAATAGGTACCCCTATTTTGATAGAGACACCTAGGTCATTAGAGACCCTTATTTCAGCAAGGTACCATAGTCAAGTAAGGGTAGCTAGTGACATAAGGCAGTCTAGTGGAAGGAGGAGATTATCGGATGAAGTAGTCAATAGAGAAGCAGGATAGAGTGTTCGAGATACATTTGGTTATTCAACCCATTTAAATAGGTTTAACATAAATACCCCCACTACAGATAATGTAGAGATCCCATCACATCAACAACATATGGTAAATTTCTTCTATTTTTGTATTTTTTTTGTGTCTATTTTTTATATCTTTTTTATGTGTTTTTGTTCAATGTTGTGAATATTTTCAATTGTTTCTTTGTGTATAGGATCATTTTTATCAGGGAAGTGATAGTGAAAGAGAGAGTGAAAATCAGACATAGTCCAATGCTCATGTAAAGGGTGAAGGTGGATCAACGAAACATTATCAAGAAAATGAAGATTACACCCCTACAACCACCTATCCCTCCAATGTTGGTGAAGAGATTCCTTGGGAAGAAAATGTTGAAGAAATTATTCTCCAATGATGTTCATCCCATCATGTTAAACTCTAGAATGATCTTAGGCATATGGCTCTCTCTGCAGTGAGCAAAAAAATCTTGGAGATGGTTTTGCATTCTTTGAAAAAATTTATTAATGTATATCGAAACCTTGGGCCAACGTCTGATACCTTCATATATTTTATGAGGAGACGGAAGTGAGAGGTGATAAGCCCTGATAAATGGGAATTATTATAGAACAGAGTTACAAAAGAGGAGGCAATTTGAATGTTCAATTTTAAGGAAGCTCCAAAGAGACCAATGTTGAAGGTGCAGTATTTCAAGAACCCAAACATTGTAGGACATATTTATAATAGATTATGATGTAGGAGAATATTTCCACCTTGATAGATGCGCTAATAAATCAACAAATCAGCATACATATGAATATAAGGAGAGGCACCGACCCTCTCATTTCCAGAATTCAAAACATTAAATTGTGTAAATTTATGTGTAAGGTTGATAAACATCCAAAGCTATGCCTTTGGAAAGGTGTGGATGGGTTCATCTAAATGACTGAATGTAATAAGTTCTAGATCTGATACAGGTTTGGATCTGCATTCTTTGTAATGAGTCATAGGATAAGGTGTCTTAACTTAGATGGTGATATCATTTAGGTGATGGATAGGATAAGCTCGAAGAGACTTCTTGTAAAAAGAAAGAGAGAGATAGAAAATGAGAGGGTAGAATAGCAATAGAGTAGAAAGAGGAAGAAAACAACTGAGACTCTATGATAGTCAAGTCTTGTACACAGTTGTAAAAAAACATTGATCTTAATACAAAGAAAAGAAAGTTTTCCTGCATATGATGTCTATTTATGTTATATGTGTTCTTTGAATGGTACCTGTATGTCAACATATGTTGTAGATGTATATGATAACTTTCAATTGTAGGATCAAGATAGACTTATTAAAGCTTTGAGAGTTGTTGAGTTATTTATGGGTTCTTTAGGCTGTGCAAGGAGTGCACAATAGAGTCTTGAAACTCTGTGAGCTGGTGCAAAGAGTGCACATCTGAATTCTAGTTTGAGTTTAGGAAGAACATGATAGGAGGGCACACTAGAAGAATTATAAACTCAAGAAAGGAGCCTCCAGATTGTTGAATACATTGGAGGAAAGACTGTGCAGAGGGAGGCATAGAGGGAGACATAACTACTGAAGGTTTTGTAGAGCTCTATCAGGTGGGCATCGAGCGAGTGCAAGGAGTGCACAAGGGGACTCTATTTCAAGTTCAGAGGGAAGATAAGTGTCAAGGAGAAGACACTCACAGAGTTACTGAATACTTTGTAAGCTTAGCAAGGAGTGTTGGAGCATAAGTTGCCAAGAGGGCACTTATGTCCCTTCGAGGAGTGGAAGGGACAGAGACCTTTGAGGTTTGAGTGGTTAAATCTTAGGGAGGAAGCAGAGTTGTTGAACACTCTGGAGGAAGACCTATGCAAGGAGTGCATTAGGAAAACACTCAGATGAAGTTTTGAAGGATAGTCATTTGAAGGCCAGTCAAAGCGCAAGGCATGCATGCAAAGAGAACTTGTTTTAAGTTCCAAATCTCAGGAAGTTGAGCATAGAACATGCCAAAAGAGAACCAGAGAGTCTTTTGGGAAGACACATAAGGGTCGAATCACTTAGGGACTGAGCAAGTTGAAATATCAGGGAGAAGTAGTGCAATTTTTCATGCACATTGCAAGTGAGTGCCAAGGCCGAGGTTTAATTTCATTGCCAAAGATCTCGAGAGACAACGTCTTAAAAATGCAAATGATACCCAAGTAGTCGGACTCACAGAGAAATAAAAGGTCGAGGCCTTTGAAAACATTTGAATTCTTCCAATTCGGGAGAAGCTACAAGCTCAGGAGGACGAGTGACAATAGTCATCATATCAACTACAGAGGAAGAGATATGGAGCATTGAATCTCGCGTCTAGACACCTAGAAGAGCGTGAAAGAGGATAACAGATCTCAACCATCATATTTGAGCACTTGTACCAATAGATGTTGGATCCAAAGGAACGTTCATGAGGCTTAACCCTTTGGAGTTGCACAGGAGAGTGGGCTTTGCGAAGTCACGAAATCCTGAAATCATCGGAATCGTCCATCGAAACAGGGCATGTGGCAAGAGATCAACATTTCACTAACTCACAGAGTGGAAATGTAAAAGGGAAAAGTTGTGAGGATTCGCGAAGTGAAAAATTGTGAAAGGATTATAGTCATTGATCGAAGAGAGAGCGTGGACCATTGATTGTCCAAGGAGATATCGGGAGTTCGAATACGTGAAAAGGATATTAGGATTTTTGAATTGCGATGATTGTGGACTGTTGATATGGCAAGTGGAACTCACAAGTTAGGGTTTAAGAAGGATGAGCAAGCGAACTTCACGAAATGCAAAATCTCGAAGTGCTCGGAAGGTTTGGTCCTAGGTCATAGAGAGGGGTCATATGGATGGAGGATAAGGGAGGAGCTAGCATGTGCTAGGCTCCTGTCGGGATTTTGGAGGCCAAGAGAGTCAGGGTGACTCACATGCAAAGACCTGATATGAAAAATCACAAAATGCCTTTTGGTTAGGTACGTGGTCACAACCAGTGGGAACATGGAGGAGGCTTGCGTCTAGTGCTTGTCTGCGCAGGCGGAGTCTTCATAAAAAGAATCGTGGATTGTTTCTTATAGGTTCCAATAGGGAATCAAAGACTGTTTCAATTTATTCTTGAGAATATCCTTGACCGGGAGGTCAATAGACCCGGTTGAGGTAGGGGGTTGCATCAAGTGGTATCCGAACTTAATTTCGTCTGTAGATTTCAGGTGAAAGAGAAGAAGGAGATAGAGTATTGATTCTCTGTGTATGATTTCTTGCAAGGTATATAGTAAATGGTAGAAATCCATATGAGTTGAAAAATAAAGGGTGAAGATGGCTACTGAAGGCCATAGGGGTGGTCAAGAAAAGGACCATCAACAAAAAACCAAAGTTGAGATAGATAAAGAACTCATAGAAATAAGAGAAAATATGGAGAGGCTAGCATTAAAGATGCAGCAGGATGCAAAGGTACACTGGACATATGAATGGCCTTTGAAGAGGAAAGTAGAATGGCATGTCCATAAGTTGATGGCCAGAAGGCAACAAAAAATGTTGAGAAAGTGGTTGAGGCGCTGAAAACCTCGGTAACATAGGAAGGAAAGTGATTTACACCTGTGAACCAAAAATTGTAAAAATCCTCAGTGATGATGCAGAGGAGATATTAGATAAGGATCTCATAAACTGTCAGGTGGATAGTGATGGATTTTAGATTTTCGGGTGGACAATGAAATGAGATCAACTGGAGATCTCATAGATTGTTAGGAGAGCAGAAGAGAAGGCTCGGATTTTCAGGTGGAAAATGATATGGGATCATTGGAGGATCTCATAGACTGCCAAGAGAGAAGGGAAGAAATACCAGATTGCCATGTGGGCAAGGGAGAGGAGATGAGACTGTATGAAAATCTTCTAAACTCAAAGGTGATTTTAGGTCAGCAAGGAGTGTTGACATGGGAGGATCAGAGTAGGAGTATTTTGATCATTGGGGGAATTCAGATATTCTTTCCAAACAACCAAGTTGAGGCCAGAGAATGTGTTGCAGGTGAAACAACAGAAGGAAAACCAACAAGAATTGTCAAAGAAGAGGAAAAGGAGAAGATATTGAAGTCTACCCCAATAGAAGAAGAAGAACATTCTGAGGAATGGTTCAAAATTTTTAGCCATGAAGCTGAACATGAGGTAATTGCAACATTGGAGTCTGCAATAGAAGAGGAAGCATGCAGCATGGATTTTACTGATCTATGTGGAGAACTGGAAGCTCTGGAAAGAAGAGTGATAGTGCAAATCATGCACATACAACAGGCTAAGTTGGAAATATATGGAGGAGTATACCAGCCTGGGGAGCATTTGGAATAAACTGGAACTGAATCAACACCAAAGAAGTTGGCAGAAAATAATCTGTTAAGGGAGATGGCTGAACAATAATTCAGTGAGGAAACTGCAGAACTAAAATCAACAACAAAATGGAAATTTAGTATTATCAGAGAAGAAGATAACATGAGAGGTCAATATAATATGTCCTTTCATTAGCAGAAGGGGGAGATGCAGAAAAATAATTTGCACGAAGGAAGGAGTCAGCCAATAGAGTAGTTGGACAGGGTGATTGAACAAATCAGAAGGTTGATGTTGAGGTCAACACAAGAAGTTGTTAGCAAGGAGAAGTTTAAAAAAGGAGAATATGCCATAGTAGCATGAAAGAAGAAGAAACAACAACAACAATAAGGCAGTGGAGCAAGTAGACAACTCCAAGGAAAAGTTTGGGACCCAGGTGGATTTCAACAAAGCTAGAGAGCTCATGAGCAGAAGCTCATGAATTTTTCACGGTAGTGGAGTATGATGCAGGAGCATATTTCCACCTCAACAGATGCACCACAAAATCAACACATCAGCATGCATATGAAGATAAGGAGAGGCACCGACCCTCTCATTTCCAGAATTCGAAACATTAAATTGTGTAAATTTATGTGTAAGGTTGATAAACAACCAAATCCATGCCTTTGGACAGGTGTGGATGGGTTCATCTAAATGACCGACTGTAAGTAGGTCTAGATCTGATACAAATTTGGATCTGCATTATTTGTAATGAGTCATAGGATAAGGTTTCTTAACTTAGACGATGATAGCATTTAGGCGGTGGAGAGGATAACCTCGAAGAGCCTTCTTGTAAAAAGAAAGAGAGAGTTAGAAAAGGAGAGGTTAGAATAGCGATAGAGTAGCAAGACGAAGAAATGAACTGAGACTCTGTGATAGTCCAGTCTTGTACACAGTTGTAAACAAACATTGATCTTAATACAAAGAAAAATAGTTTTTTCTACATATGATGTCTATTTATGTTATCTGTGTTATTTGAATGATATATGTATGTCAACATATGTTGTAGATGTATATGTTAACTTTCAATTGTAGGATTAAGATAGACTTCTTAAATCTTTGAGATTTGTTGAGTTATTTCTGGATTCTTTAGGCTACACAAGGAGTGCACAACAGATTCTTGAAACTCCGTGAGCCAGTGCAAAGATTGCACATCTAAATTCTAGTTTGAGTTCAAGAAGAACGTGCTAGGAGGACACACCAGGAAAATTATAAACTCAATAAAGGAGCCTCCAGGTTGCTCAATACCTTGGAGGAAAGACTGTGCAGAGGAAGGCATAAAGGGAAACAAAACTACTGAAGGTTTTGTAAAGCTTTTCCAGGTGGGCATCAAGTGAGTGCAAGGAGTGCACAAGGGGACTCTGTTTTGAGTTCAAAGGGAAGAGAAGTGTCAAGGAGAAGACACTCACAGAATTACTGAATACTCTGTAAGCTCATCAAGGAGTGCTTGAGCATAAGTTGCCAAGAGGGAACTTATATCCCTTCGAGGAGCGGAAGGGATAAAGACCTTTGAGGTTCAAGTGGTTGAATCTCGAGGAGGAAGCAGAGTTGTTGAGCACTCTGGAGGAAGACCTGTGCAAGGAGTTCACTAGGAAAACACTCATACAAAGTGTTGAAGGACAACCATCTGAAGGCCGGTCAAAGTGAAAGGAGTGCGTGCAAAGAGAACTTGTTTTAAGTTCCAAAGCTCAGGAGGTTGAGTGCAGAGTGTACCAAGAGAGCGCCATAAAGTATTTTGGGAAGACGCAGAAGGGCCAAGTCCCTTAGGGACTGAGAAATATGAAAGATCAGGGAGAAGTAGTGCAAGTTTTTACATAGAACACAAGTGAGCGCCAAGGCTGAGGTTTGATTTCATTTCCAAAGCTTAGGAAAGAAAACATCTTAAAAATGTAGACAAGACCCAAGTAGCCAGACTCGAAAAGAAATCAAAGGTCGAGGCCTTTGAAAACATTTGAATTCTTCCAATTCGGGAGAAGTTGCAAGCTCAGGAGGAGGAGCAACAACATCTTCCAGATCAACTACAAAGGAAGAGATATGGAGCTTTGAATATCACGTCCACACACCCAGAAGAGCATGCAGGAGAAGAACATATATCAGACATCAGATATGAGCATGACGACCAATAGTTGCTGGATCCAGAGGAACGTGCATGAGGTTTAACCCTTTAGAGTTGCATAGGAGAGTGGACTTTGTTAAGTCGTGAAATCCCAAAATCATCAGAAATATCCATCAAGACCGGGAATGTGGCGAGAGATCAACATTTCACTGACTTGGACAGTGGAAAGTTCAAAGGGAAGAGTCATGAGGATTCGTGAAGTGAGAACTCGTGAAAGGATCACAGTCATTGATAAAAGAGAGAGCATGGACTGTTGATTTCCCAGGGAGATATCGGGAGTTCAGATACATGAAAAGGAGATCAGGACCATTGGATCATGGGGATTGTGGAGCGTTGATCTGGCAAGTGGAACTTGCAAGTTTGAGTTTCAGAAGGACAAGCAAGCTGACTTGCTGAAATGCAAAATCGTGAAGTGTTGGAAAGGTTTGGTCCCAGGTCATAGTGAGGGGTCATATGGATGGACGATAAGGGAAGAGATAACACACGCTAGGCCCATGTTGGAATTTCAAAGGTCTGGAGAGTTGGGGTGACTCACATGCAAAGACCCGATACACGAAATCTCGAAACGCCTTTTGGATAGGCACGTGGTCACAACCAGTGGGCACATGGAGAAGGCTTATGCCTAGTGCTTGTCTGTGTGGGTAGAGTTTTCATAAAAAAACCTGTGGATTGTTTCTTAGAGGTTCTAGCAGGGAATCAAAGACTGTTTCAGTTCAGTCTTGAGAATATCCTTGACCGGGAGGTCCACAGAGCCTGTTGAGGTAGGGGGTTGCATCAGATTCTTGACAACATAAGGGAGGTTTCCATGGAATGATTAGGTACCAATTTACTTTTCTATGCAGATTTTGTTTTGGGCATGTACCCCAATTATAATAGCCTACCATGTATATATTATGGGGTTGGTAAAGGTCAAAGATATGATCGAAAAGAGGCATATCGAAATGCATCATTGTTGAGGCATCCACCACCTTTAGTATCTCTACCACCTTTGGTATCTCGCTAATTAAAAATTTATTTGTATTTGGATTCATTAATCATGGTTAGAGGACGCCTCAGAGGAATATGATGGGTTGCTAGGGGAGGAGGCGCAACACCCCTAGTAGCATCCACGCCTGAGAGGTCTAACCCCCAGGGAGACAAACAGGTTGTCGGGTAGGAACAAATAGTTGTGGGTGATGTGGTTGGGTTGATGAGTTCCTTTCAAAGGATGTCTGAGGTGCTCATCAGTCATTTAGATAGAGATGAAGCCAGGGAATCGACACCTAGTGAGGGTCCACTGCACGCTTCGGTCGGTACTGGTAGCATTCATCGCAAACTCGAGAAGGTCAAATTTCTCGAGTTCTTTGGTGCCCCGAAAAACACATTCGCTGAGGCACGGTTGAAGAATATGGCGATGTGATTTTCACTTCATGAATATACCCCCAGCATGAAGGTCTAGATGGCGGTCTTTCAACTAAAGGGGAGCGCTCTCCTATGGTGTAAGATGCTCCTGCCACAATTGAACATGGTCGTCGAAGACATGTCATGGGAACTATTCGAGGAATGGTTCTGGGAGAGGTAAATTTCAAAGGAATTCATTGAGCATCATCTCAACGAGTTCAATGCCTTGAGACAGGGTGGTCGTATGGTGCCTGAGTATGAGGCCCTATTTATGGATCTTCTTCGGTATGCTCTGCACCTGATACCAAGAAACTTAAGGTCAGTAGGTTTGTGTTTGGCCTTAATGTCAACATTCATGAAAAGGTTAGGATTTTGATGCCTCAAACCTTGCATGATGTTGTCCATAAGGCCCTCATAGTAGAGGAGAATCTTATCAGTGGGGGTAGAGTAGGACTTCAGTGAGACCAGTGGGGCAGGTGTCAACTGGTGCACAGTAGCATCAGACACCAGCTAGACGTTCACCAGGATATTGTGGCTTCCAAAGAGGATCCAATTTCCCTACACCTCGGAGACCATTACCTCAGTAGCAGACTCCTTACAAAGCACCACAACAGCGTCAAGCACAATAGAAACATTTTAGGCTTGTTCAACAAAACAAACTAGGGTTCCAGGCCAATGGGTTTCCAGCTTCTACTTCAGGTACAAAGAGAACTGGACCAAAGAAAGGGTGTTGGACATGTGGAGAGCCACTTTACCAGTGTGACTACCCACTGGAGAGGACCAGAGCGTCTGGATCAGTTGGACCCACTACCGTGGGAGATTTGGGCAAGGCCCATCGGATCCATGCAGTGGTGAATAACCGCTAGGCAGAGCACCAGTCGACCGTTGTCGAGATGTCAGGTACCATCGGTGACCAGACCCTTAGCATTTTGATAGATCCAGGTGCTACCAAGAGTTTTATTTCTGGTGCAATGCTAAAAGGAATTAAGGTAAAGGAAGTCAAACAGGACGAGTTTAACTTTGTAGAAATGGATTTGGGAGCCAAACAAAAGGTTGGAGGGAGGGCTACAGGTTGTAGCCTTAACCTGGGAGAGTTTTTCACTAGGGCCAACTTGTACGTCACAACCTTAGGGTGTTATGATGTCATGATCGGTATGGACTGGTTGGAATAACATGATGCTATATGCGACTATAAAATGAAATGGTTGAGCTTGGTCAATGATGAGGGACAGAGACGCGTGATTGTAGGTCAGAACCAGGGAGTCTCCCTAAGTTTCGCCTCTTCCTTGCAACTACGGAAGAGCATGCGAAAGGGATGTAAGCTTTATGCGATCCTTGTGTTAAATGAGAAGGGAGTATAGGAAGGTATAGAACACCTTCTGGTGGTGAGAGAGTTGCAGATGTTTCCCTAAGGAGTTATCTGGGATACTGCCAGAGAGGGAGTTGGAATTTACAATCGACCTAAAACCAGGAATTGAACCAATAGCAAGAATGCCTTATCGGATGTCGACCCCGGAGTTACAGGAGTTAAAAAACCTAAGACTTATACATCCAAGTGTGTCACCATGGGGTGACACACTTGCTATCTTTGAAAAACCCTCGACGAATCGTCGATAGTATCCCGCTAAACCCATGAAGCTACACAATTCTGGGACATTCGTCGGCGCAGGACATTCCATAATAGCCTCAACCTTTTATGGATTCACAAAGATACCTTCATTGGAGATGACATTCCCTAAGTAGTGAATATTCGATTGATAGAATGAGCATTTCGACAGCGTCCCAAAAAATTTGTTCTCTCGTAGACACTGTAGTGCCAAGCGTAAGTTCTTGTCATGCTCCTCCATCATTCGAGAGTAAATCAAAATATCATCAATGAATACTTGGACAAACCTATCCAAGTATTCGCGGATCACCCCATTCATCAAACTCATACATACCCCTGGGAAATTAGTCAGTCCAAACGGTAAAACAATAAACTTGTAATGTACAAACCTCGTTTTAAAGGTGGTCTTAGGGATGTCATCCTCCTTGATCCATAACTGGTGATAATTTGATCTCAAGTTGATATTTGAAAACACCATCGCACCCTTCATCTGATCAAACAGATCCTCAATCCTTGGCAATGGATACTGATTCTTGATCATTGCCTTGTTCAATTGACGATAGTCAATGTAGAGTCTTCACGACCCATCCTTCTTCCATATGAAGATAAAGGGTGTGTTAGCGTCGGAAGTCACTCCTGGATTGTAGCAAGAGAAGAGCCCGACGCCCAGCAGTTTAATGTCATGTTTTTCTTAATGAGGTGATCAAATGGAGGTTAACTCAAGACGATGTAGCTTCAACTCCGAAACTAGGCTAGGCTCGCATGAGAAAGTGAGGTCTTAGATAACTTTAGACAGTGAGGCGTAGTAAGGGTGAGTAGGGGGAAGACTTGTATCAAAGAGATGCAAAGGTCTATCATAAGCAGCAGGTTCCTAGCAGACTGTGGAAGAAGACATCTAAACGCAAGATCTTCTTACGCTCAAATGCAGAAAACCAGAGAAAACAATAGTGCCACAATAAATCCTTTATCACAACATAATTTCCATAATTCATGTGAATCAGTCGATCATGAACTCTCTTAGTATAATATGAAAACTTAGATGGGAAAAGAAAGACTGTCTGAAATTAAACAAGAAATCTTACATACGAATGCATAACAGAGAACTAGAGTCTGTGCTAAAACTTTACAATCGGGAGCTCTGCTCTACCATCGATCACTACAAAAATACCAAGACTGAGTCTATATACTCAGGGAAATTCATCTCACAGAGGCGTGTCCAGTCGCTCAAGGCTTGGTGTCCCTTCAGTCAAACTCGTACTGATACGTTCTTTTAAATGCCACCTTAACTACGCATGGCTCCTGTAAGGAGGGTAGTTGAGCCATGAAGTGCTCGGCTAGCGTGTGCAGACTTCTCTATCGAGTTGAGGACTTCGGCACGACTTCGTTGAGAGAATCGATACACAGGACCTCTGTGAGCAGGCGGCTCGCCAGACCCTCCATTCCCCTCATTTAATGAACAAAAGGAGGCTTCAACCACCCACTCTTGCCTTCATTTACTTCAATACTAGAAACAGTATTAATATCGGGTCCGATGGCACCTGGAGATCGTGATGATCCCCTCTGCAACTAAACCCGATGCCTTTGGCATTCTTTATGCAGCTCCTTCCTCACCCCAGGTGACCATGGGTTGTGACCATACGTTTTCAGCGTTCGCGAATATGAAAGGGCTAACCTTTGTTGATTAAAATCGCGATGAGCAATATGCCGAGATGGCTCAATCTGGCACCACGCGTCCCTCTAGATCTGACGGTCCTAAATTCTCCCGGTGGTACCGTGGGCCTCGGTCTGGGATTCTCCCGGCAACTCGTGCATCAGAAAATAATAGAGCTGCTCTTTGCATGTTGGAGTTGCGATGGGAGAAATGCCGAGATGGCTCTATTTGTTGCTAGGTGTTCCCTCTGGATGGACGGCTGAAAAAACTTTGTGATATCGCGGGCCCCACCTTCTACGCTTGCATTGCTATCGGGGTTCGGGGTTTCACGATGTTCAACAACACGAAACTCTCACCCCATGAACTCCCAATCATCGAAACGCCGATGTGGCCAGATCCTGCGACACACGTCCTTAGGATGAACGACTGAGACCTTTCCATAAACATAAGCGCCCCTCCTCCAAACTTGTTCCTTTATGACCATATGCCAAAACGACGAGCCCAGTCCTGGGTGCTATTGGCATTTCGAGGTTAGTGGTTTCTAAAGGTGAAGAGATGGGGAATTTTACCCCTCAAACTCTTGAATGCCGATATACCGGTGACTGGATCCTGCGTCACACATCACTGGATCGGACGACCCAGATTCAGCCAAGAAATATAGGAACTTTCTTTGGTGGTATATGTTGGGTAACTTGGTAGCCCCGAGATCCCGACAACCGCTGATCTTCTTCGTGGATGGATCTCGACTGCCAACAACAAAACCTTGCTCGCTCGCTTGACTCGTAACCAGAAAGGAGATCCTTCCGGTGCTGCGCTTGGGTGTTTCCCGCGCATTCTGCAGATCTGGGTGCTTCTGTGCCTAATGAAAAAAATAATCGCTAACATTAGGCTCCATGGGGGATAGAGTCCTCCCTGGGATGCTCTAAGAACTCCTTTCGCAGCTTCAGTGCCTTGCTATTGGGCTATGGAGTCACTTTATTAGGCCGAAAAAATGTAAAAATAAACTAAACAAAGAACTAAAGGACAATATTTACAAACAAGGGAGTCGCCTGAGGCTCAAATGAAACATTTCTTCAGAAAATGCCTATTCACTGGGCTGTTGAAAACCTCTTCACCCTCCATATCTTGCAACCCATACGTATTGTTGGAGAAAATCTCAAAGATCTTGAAGGGGCCAATCCAGAGGGCGTCAAACTTGCTGTGTTTGCCTTTATCCTGCCTGGGGGCGTCCCACTTGAGTACCAAATCCTCGATCTCGAACTCTTTTTTCCTGACCTTCTTGTCGAAAACCTGCTTGATCTTTTCCTGGTGATTATGAGTTGTGGTCCTCACTTGCTCTCTGATCTGTTTCACTTCTACTATCTGATGAATCCTCCTGATCATATGATCTTCTTCTCCCTCATGGTATTGAAAGAATTTCGCCACAGGTAAGGCGATCTGAGTAGGAAAAACTACCTCTGCTCCGTAGACTAGCTGAAAAGGCGAAGTGCCCAAAGATCTCTTCATTGTCACACGATCTTCTCACAGAGAAAACTTCAACTTTAAATCCCAGGCCCTTTTGTTGTCTTCTAACAACCTTTTGATGATCCTTATTAGGATTTTGTTGGAGGACTCTTCTAAACCATTGCCCTGGGGATAGTAGGGGGTGGAGTGAATTAGTGAGATCTAAAACTGCTCATAGAACTTAATTAGAGTCTTAGACTTGAAAGAAGCAGCATTATCGGTGATGATCCTACTGGGAGAACCAAATCTGGCTATGATATCCTCCAGGAAGCTAATAATTACTTTGTGAGATGCACTTCTGGTGCGGACAACTTCTATCCACTTGGTGAAATAATCTGTTGCTATCAGGATCCATCTGTGTTGACCGCTCGAGGGAGGATGAATTTATCCAATGAATTCTAGCCCCCACTGTTGAAAAGGTGTTGGAGATACTATAGGCTTCAATGGCAGCGGTTTGAGCTGTTGCTTTCCTGAGAACTTTTGACATTTGATGCAAGCTCTGATTCCTCTTCAGACATCGGCGAATAAGTAGACCATTAATATCTGGCCCTGAGAACCTTATGAGCTGTGGTCTTCCAAAAATTATGCCCCCCACAAAGGCCTTCATGGAAATAAAACATAACTTTTTGGGCTTCTGGTGGGTTTAAACATCTTAGCAGCATCCCCAAAGGATCTCTCCATTACAAAATTTGCTCAATGAGACAATACCTGACCACCCTGAGCTTTAAAGCTCTTGCTTTGATTTTACCCATTCCATCCAGAGGCTTCAATTCCTGCAGAAAGTACAGAATTTCATGATACCAGGCACAATCTGCCAGCGATAAACCATCTTGAGAGCGTTGGCTGGGCAGCTCAGCTTGCTGAGTTCCTGAGCGAGTGTTGAGGAAATTAACTCCCAAGGATTCACAATTGGATTCAGCCAGTAGCTTGGCTAGACCTTGCCCCTTAACCAACTTGGTGGGCCTTATTTCCAAGTCAAATTCCATAATTTTTTCTATCCATTTGCCTCTTCTCCCATCTATGTCTGGTTGTACAAGAATGTCCTTTACGGAAGATGAAGGAACGTATGTTGTCACCTTCGAATTAAAGACGTAGACCCTAAAAGCCTTGAGGGATTTCACTAAGGCATAGGCATGCTTCTCCATGATCTCATACCTGGTCTCCACATCTCTTAATGCCTTGCTGAAGAAAGCAATAGGTTGCTCATGCCCCTTCTCGTTTTTTTGTAACAAGACCGCTGCTACTGTATCAAAAGAAGCAAAGGAGAAAATTAGGAATTCTTTGGAATAGTCAGGACTGATCAGTACAGGTGTCTCAGTCAATGCCCTTTTTATTTGGTCAAAAGATGCCCTAGACTCAGTGGTACATTTCACCTCGTTTCCCTTCCTGAGCATGGTTGTGATGTGTTTCACGAGCTTGGAAAAATTTGAGACAAACCTCCTTAGAAAATTAATTTTCCCAGAAAAGGCCGGAACTTCTTTTTTAGACCTGGGAAGTGATAAGGTTTGAATTGCCTCCACCCTGCTGGGATCAATTCTCACTCCCTCTGCTGATACTATATGGCCCAACAACTTCCCTTCCCGCATAGCGAACAAAGATTTCTTGGGGTTCAGGGATAGACCGAAACTCTGACATTTCATGAAAAATTTATTCAAGTGGCGGCGGTGTTCCTTGTCTAAGCTAGAGAAGACCGTGATGTCATCGAGATAGATCACCATGAACTGGTCCTTCTCCCCGATGAAGGCTATATCCATGGCCCGCTGAAATGTTGCTCCTGCATTCATTAGTCCAAATGGAATCTTGGCATACATGAATGTGCCCCAAGGAGTGGTGAAGGTTGTCTTCTCCCTGTCCTTAGGCATGACCGATATCTAATTATAGCCAGAGAACCCATCGATCATGGATATCTTGGATGCGCCAGTTACCCTCTGCAGTATGTGTTCCATCTTAGGTAGGGGGTAATTGTCTTTCTTTGAGCTTCTGTTTAGATTCCTGAAATCAACACAGAGCCTGATTTCTCCACTTTTCTTCCTTACTGGGACCAAATTGGCCACCCACTCGGAATATCTCAAGGGGACAATGATATGTGCATCCAACAACCTTTTTACTTCTTTCTCCATAACGTGCAACAACATGGGGTTTATCTGCCTTAGCTTCTGCCTAAATGGCCTAGCCTCTTCCTTCAACGAGATCTTATGCTCAATGACAGATGTGTTATACGTCTTGAGGTCTTCATATGTCCATGCAAACACATCGGTGAACTCCCTCAGCAACTGTGTATATTTGACCCTCTGCTCTCTGGTCAAACTGCTTGACAATTTGACGAACCTAGGCTCCTCCTATGAACCAATGTTGCATTCAGCTGTATCAGCACCTTCATCAGAAACTCTAACCTTTATTGCCACATCGTTTCCATCGAACAACCTTTCCAACGGGACTAGTCCCCTTGGAATGTGATTGCTAGGTTGCTGAATAATCTGGTGGTTAGCAATTTTATTTAAAAACACCTGAGGGTGAGGGTTGTCTTCTATATCAGGATCTTGATCAATGTGCAACGCAGAAAATTCATCAACAGATTGGAGAAATTTCTCGATTTCTAGATCATTTTCGAATACCTTCCAATGCTTGACATTATCCGGTACAGAGGGCCTATATCTTATTCCAACCTCAGAGTTAACTACGGACGGTAGAGAAACTTTGAGCAAGCTGGCTAAGACGGCTAAAGAATCGGCCACAGCATTATCCTCTCTTGGAATAAAAGAGATATTGAAAGCTGAGAAGAAATTGTCAATTAGGTCCCATGCTTCATTCCTATAATTTCTCAGTCGAGGGTTCTTAGCCTTATAAGTGATTCTGATCTGTTGGACCACTAACTCTGCATCTCCAAACACTGTTATCTCCTGAATTTCCATTTCCCTTGCAGATTTTAATCCTAGAACAAGGGCTTCATACTCTGCCACATTGTTTTTGGTTTCAAATTCTAATTTGTATGACAGAGATACGGTTTCCTGGGTAGGTGACACAAAAAACACCCCAGCACCAGCGCCTTCCCGGGAACAAGCCCCATCAAAAAACATTTCCCAAACGGGGGTGATGGAAGGAGGAAGCTCACAGGGAGAAGTGGGTTGCTTTCTGAGTTTGAGAGGAGGCTCGGGGGCATGGGTGAGTTGTAGTAAACTGGAGCCTAAATCAGTGTCCAAGGAAAAGTTGGGATGATTGGTAGGGTTGGCCTCATCACTGATTATATATGCCAGATGGGCTTCTCTGTATAGCCTTCTATACTCTCCTCCAAACACTGGGATAGTAGCGTATGTGACATCCATATGCAAGGTTCGCCCCAGTCTCTTTATCCAAGATCTTGATAACAACATACTGAACTTAGGGGGGACGTCATCCACTACAATGTCCATGACCACACTTTTCATGGGCAGTTGAAACAAGGTCACGACCAGGTCTTTGATAACTCCTAGACATTGAACTTTTCTGGAGTCAAAGGAATAGAGGTCATGATAGGCTTGGGTGACTTCTAGTCCTAACTCTTCCATGACAGTTTTGGGCATGAGCTTGTGAGAAGCCCCCAAATCCATCAAGCAATTGTGCAATACCTTGTCATGTATGTTGAAGGAAGTGTAGAAGGGAGGGGATGAGTCATTCTTGTCTTCTACCATAGGACCTAGGATAACTGCATGCTTCTCATCTTGCAAATTGATGAAGTCCGTGGGAAGGCTTGAGACCTTAGACTGTAAGAGCTCAGAGAAGCGTTTTTTGAACCCTTCATGTTTAATTAATTCTGTCAGGGGCACAGGGATTCTGATTTTTTGAATTTCATGCTCGAAATTAAAAGAAGATGAGAGCTTTGGGATTTCTCTTATTTCGGGAGCATGACTCTGGATAATGGGAGAGAGGGGTTGGGTCTTCTTATCTCTGTGACTGTCTGTTGCTTCATTTGCAGGTTTCTCTGTTCTATTGAGCTGCTCAGAGGCATCAGGTGCTACTGCCTTCTTCTGGGACCTCAGGTCATACCTGCCTTGGTGGTTGCTCAACTCATTTAGCTGGTTGTCCATGAGAGATTCATCATATGCTGATTGAGTGAGATGAGGAGAAGGAGGAGTGTCCCCGAAGAAATGGATTTAAGGATCCAGCTCATCTGTTTCCCCTTCTTCCCCCTCGACCACAAAATTGTTTTGAAAAGGGGCCTGAATCTTCTGGTCTTCTCTGTTTCTTCCCTTCTCTCTTTGCACATTCATGGGAGTAAAATTTTTTGGCCTCCTGAAACCTCCCTTGTTTTCAGTGTTCAGAGGGCCCTTATATGCTTTCCTCCCTTCCACCCTCATTCTCTCCATCTCTGCAGACAGATATTTCACCATCTTGGTCAGTTCATCCACTTGAGGGTGGGGCACCGATGGGTCGGAAGTCGAGGCTTCCGACCTTCCTTTTCTCCTGTCTACATCGGCCTTGTTCCTCAGTCTGTCAGCTGCTAACACATTGGATTCCACCTCTATGGCTGCATATTTCATTTGAGCTAAGGAGGTGGCTCTTCTTTCTCTGAGTAACAGACAAAAATTAGGGCCAAACGCACTAGCATAAAATATCTTGGACGAGGCTTCTGAAGGCTTTATCTCGGCTAGGATTTTGTTATACATCTTATTAAATCTTTTGGAGAAGTCAGAGATAGATTCTCCTTCCATTTTATTCAAAGACCCGAACTCTGTCATGTAATACATAAAATCCTTCCTATCTCCCCACTCCCTCAGGAAATCACTATCTAGAGCTTCAATCCCAGCAATAGACCCTGGAGCCAATCCTCTAAACCACTTCCTCACCTCACCATCCAGGCTCTGGACGAAGACTCTCATCCAAACATCTTCATTTTCAATGTTGAGGTTGTCTGCATAACTGTAGAAAGAAGTCAGGTGCTCTTCAGCAGTTATGTCTCCTTCCCCAGTGAACTTGGGCATGTATTTCAAGTAATCCCCAGCAGGAAGAGGATTCATAGGATGGGGTAGGACTAAAGGAGCATATCTAGTAGAAACTATGGCATCCATTCTATTCAGGGGGGCATTAGCACCAGCCATAGGAATATTGGGTGGAGAAGAGATGGGAGGAGAAGGAGTTTGCGAAGGGGCTACTGGGACTGAGTCCCGAAGTGGAGTGGGAAACAAAAGGGGGTTTAAGGAGAAGGGTAACGAGCTCAAGTCAATAGGTGTTTTTATTTGTGCAGGAGTGGTAAAGATAGGAGTGGGGAAATCTTATGTGGTCCCGGGTCTGTGCCAAGGCACAGTTTCACGGGAGAGGGGAGTGAAAAGGCTTTGTCCCTCCGGTCCCAGACCAGGAGAGGAAAACTCAACAGGAACACTCCCAAAATTTAGGAAACGGGAAACTTCAGAAATGGGTCTGTCAAGAAACTGAGGAGGAGAAAAAGGAGTTCCCACAAAAGAGTATGGTGGATTACCTGGTTCAGTGGTGGGTGCTTCTTCTTCAGAGGCCTTTCCCTTTATGAGCATCGCTTCTGGATCCATTTCCGACGTAGCTAGAGGCAACTGTGGATGAGACCACGTATGCATACCTTTGAAAGCCACAATTAATAGAGCATGTTCTCCCCAGTGGAGTCATCACAATGGAGTCACCAGGTTCACAGCAGCAATCTTGATAATTCTGATATCTGATGCACCTTCAGAATCAGTTAATCGTTGTCGTTCAATCCCAGGGAAAATATTCAACTTCGTCCTCGGCAACAACACCAGAAATGTTAGCGTCAGAAGTCACTCCTGGATTGCAGCAGGAGCAGAGCTCGACGCCCATCAGTTTAATGTCACGTTTTTCTTAATGAGGTGATCAAATGGAGGTTAACTCAAGATGATGTAGCTTCAACTCCGAAACTAGGCTAGGCTCGCATGAGCAAGTGAGGTCTTAGATAACTTCAGACAATGAGGTGTAGTAAGGGTGAGTAGGGGGAAGACTTGTATCAGAGAGATGCAAAGGTCTGTCATAAACAATAGGTTCCTAGAAGACTGTGGAAGAAGACATCTAAACGCAAGATCTTCTTATGCTCAAACGCAGAAAACCAGAGAAAACAATAGTGCCACAATAAATCCTTTATCACAACATAATTGCCATAATCCATGCGAATCAGTCGATCACGAACTCTCTTAGTATAAGATGAAAACTTAGATGGGAAAAGAAAGACTGTCTGAAATTAAACAAGAAATCTTACATACGAATGCATAACAGAGAACTAGAGTCTGTGCTAAAACTTTACAATCGGGAGCTCTGCTCTACCATCCATCACTACAAAAATACCAAGACTGAGTCTATATACTCAGGGAAATTCATCTCACCGAGGCATGTCCAGTCGCTCAAGGCTTGCTGTCCCTTCAGTCAAACTCGTACTGATACCTTCCTTTAAATTCCACCTTAACTACGCATGGCTCCTGTAAGGAGGGTAGTTGAGCCATGAAGTGCTCAGATAGAGTGCGCAGACTTCTCTGTCGAGTCGAGGACTTCGGCACGAATTCATTGAGAGAATTGATACACAGGACCTCTGTGAGAAGGTGGCTCGCCAGACCCTCCATTCCCTTCATTTAATGAATGAAAGAAGGCTTGAACCACCCACTCTTGCCTTCATTTACTTCAATACTAGAAACAATATTAAGATCGGGTCCGATGGCGCCTGGAGATCGTGATGATACCCTCTGCAACTGAACCCAGCACCTTTGGCCTTCTTTATGCAGTTCCTTCCTCTCCCCAGGTGACCATGGGCTGTGACCATACATTTTTGGCATTCGCGAATATGAAAGGGCTAACCTTTGTTGATTGAAATCGCGATGAGAGATATGCCAAGATGGCTCAATCTGGCACCACGCATCCCTCTATATCTGACGGTCCTAAATTCTCCCAGCGATACCGTGGGCCCCAGTCCATAATTCTCCCGGCAACTCGCGTATCGGAAAATAATGGAGCTTCTCTTTGCATGTTGGATTTGCAATGGGAGAAACGACAAGATGGCTCTATTTGCTGGCAGGTGTTCCCTCTGGATGGATGACTGAAAACACTTCGTGATACCGCAGGCCCCACCTTCTACGCTTGTGGTGCTATCGGGGTTCGGGGTTTCGCGATGTTGAACAACACGAAACTCTCACCCCATGAACTCTCGATCGCCGAAATGCCGATGTAGCCAGATCTTATGACACGCGTCCTTAGGATGAACAGCTGAGACCTTTCCATAAACATAAGTGCCCCTCCTACAGACCTGTTCCTTTATGACCAGATACCAAAACCACGGGCCCGGTCCTGGGTGCTATCGACATTTTGGGGTTCGGGGTTTCGAAAGGTGAAGAGATGGGGAATTTTACCCCTCGAACTAAATGTTAGCGATTATTTTTGTCATTAGGTGCAGAAGCACCTAGGTCTGCAGAATGAGCGGGAAACACCCAAGCGCAGCACCGGAAGGATCTCCTTTCTAGTTACAAGTCAAGCGATCGAGCAAGGTTTTGTTGTCGGTAGTCGAGATCCATCCACGAAGCAGATCAGCGGTTGTCGGGATCTCGGGGCTACCAAGTTACCCGACATATACCACCAAAGAAAGCTCCTATATTTTGTGGTTGAATTCGGGTCATCCGATCCAGTGACGTGTGACACATGATCCAGTCACCGGTATATCGGCATTTGGGAGTTTGAGGGGTAAAATTCCTCGTCTCTTCACCTTTCAAAACCTCGAACCCCGTCATAAAGGAACAGGTCTAGAGGAGGGGCACTTATGTTTATGGAAAGGTCTCATTTGTTCATCCTAAGGATGCGTGTCGCAGGATCTGGCCACATCGGCGTTTCGGTGATCGGGAGTTCATGGAGTGAGAGTTTTGTGTTGTCCAACATCGCGAAACCCAGAACCCCGTTAATGCCGCAAGCGTAGAAGGTGGGGCCCGCGGTATCACAAAGTGTTTTCAACCATCCATCCAGAGGGAACACCTGGCAGCAAATAGATCCATCTCGGTGTTTCGCCCATCGCAACTCCAACATGCAAAGAGCAGCTCCATTATTTTCTGATGCGCGAGTTGCTGGGAGAATCCTGGACTGAGGCCCACAGTATCATCAGAAGAATTTAGGACCGTCAAATCTAGAGGGACGCGTGGTGCCAGATTGAGTCATCTCGGCATATCGCTCATCGTGATTTCAATCAACAAAGGTTAGCCCTTTCATATTCACGAACGACGAAAACGTATGTTCACAGCCCATGGTCACCTGGGGAGAGGAAGGAGCTGCATAAAGAAGGCCAAAGACGCCGGGTTCAGTTGCAGAAGGGATCATAACGATCTCCAGGTGCCATCGGACCCGATCTTAATACTGTTTCTAGTATTGAATTAAATGAAGGCAAGAGTGGGTGGTTGAAGCCTCCTTTCGTTCATTAAATGAGGGGAATGGAGGGTCTGGCGAGCCACCTGCTCACAGAGGTCCTGTGTATCGATTCTCTCAATGAAGTCGTGACGAAGTCCTTGACTCGACAGAGAAGTCTGCGAACTCTAGCCGAGCACTTCATGGCTCAGCTACCCTCCTTACAGGAGCCATGCGTAGTTAAGGTGGCATTTAAAGAAAGGTATCAGTATGAGTTTGACTGAAGGGACACCAAGCCTTGAGCGACTAGACATGCCTCTGTGAGATGAATTTCCCTGAGTATATAGACTCAGTCTTGGTATTTTTGTAGTGATCGATGGTAGAGCAGAGCTCCCGATTGTAAAGTTTTAGCACAGACTCTAGTTCTCTATTATGCATTCGTATGTAAGATTTCTTGTTTAATTTCAGACAGTCTTTCTTTTCCCATCTAAGTTTTCATCTTATACTAAGAGAGTTCATGATCAACTGATTCGCACGAATTATGGAAATTATGTTGTGATAAAGGATTTATTGTGGCACTATTGTTTTCTCTAGTTTTCTGCGTTTGAGCGTAAGAAGATCTTGCGTTTAGATGTCTTCTTCCACAGTCTGCTAGGAACTTGATGTTTATGACAGACCTTTGCATCTCTCTAATACAAGTCTTCCCCCTACTCACCCTTACTATGCCTCACTGTCTGAAGTTATCTAAGACCTCACTTGCTCATGCGAGCCTAGCCTAGTTTCGGAGTTGAAGCTACATCGTCTTGAGTTAACCCCCATTTCATCACCTCATTAAGCAAAACGTGGCATTAAACTGATGGGCGTTGGGCCCTGCTCCTGCTACAATCCAGGAGTGACTTCTGACGCTAACACACCCGTTATCTTCATATGGAAGAAGGATGTGTCGTGAAGACTCTACATTGACTATCGTGAATTGAACAAGGCAACGATCAAGAACCAATATCCATTTCCAAGGATTGAGGATCTGTTTGATCATATGAAGGGTGCGATGGTGTTTTAAAATATCAACTTGAGATCAAGGTATCACTAGTTAGGGATCAAGGAGGATGACATCCCCTAACCACCTTTAAAATGAGGTTTGGACATTACAAGTTTATTGTTTTACCGTTTGGACTGAAGAATTTCCCAGGGGTATGTATGAGTTTGATGAATGGGGTGATCCGCGAATACTTGGATAGGTTTGTCCAAGTATTCATTAGTGATATTTTGATTTACTCTCGAATGATGGAGGAGCATGACAAGAACTTACGCTTGGCACTACAGTGTCTATGAGAGAACAATTTTTTTGGGAAGCTGTCGAAATGCTCATTTTATCAATCGAAGATTCACTACTTAGGGAATGTCATCTCCAACGAAGGTATCGTTGTGAATCCAGAAAAGGTTGAGGCTATTATGGAATGTCTTGCACCGACGAATGTCCTAGAATTGTGTAGCTTCATGGGTTTAGCGGGATACTATCGACGATTCGTCGAGGGTTTTTCAAAGATAGAAAATCCAATCATTGAATTGTAGAATAAAAACAAGAAGGTTGTTTGGACCAAGAAATGCGTGGAGGCATTTCGGAGGCTTAAGTAGTTGTTAACGACAACACCGATACTAAAGGTCCCTGACATGGACGAGGACTTCCTGGTATGCACCGATGCATCCAAGGAAGGCTTAAGTGGAGTATTGATGCAATACGGTCAAGTGATTGCTTACATGTCGAGAAAGTGGAGAAGGCATGAGAAGAACTATGAGATGCATGATTTGGAGTTGTTAGCCATTGTATATGCCTTGAGAGTTTGGAGACACTACCTTATTGGAAGAAAATTTAAACTAAAAAAAGACCACTATGGACTACAACACATCTTTATGCAAAGCGACTTGAACACGTGACAACGACGTTGGTCGGAATTTCTTAGAGAGTATGATTTCAAGATTACTTACATAAAAGGAACAATTAATAGAGTGGTTGATGCATTGAGTCAGAGACCACACATATTTTCGGTGATGCCTCTTCAAATGAATCTTCGTGAAAAGATTCTAACTTTACAGCATGACGATGACTGGTATAAAGAGGTCAAGGATTTTATCAAACAAAACACAATGATGGTACCAAAATTTGAGGGATTTACTGTGGACAATGACGGATTATTGATATTTGGAGTTCAAATTTACGTACCACCCAACAACGAGTTGAGAAGTTTGATCCTAAACAAGGCTCATAGAGAAGTGTACATGGCTCATCTTGGAGTCACGAAGATGAGGGCAGACCTTAAATCCTTATTCTTATAGAAAGGAATGAAGGCAAACATAGTCAACTACATGGCAATATGTCTAGAATGTCAATAGCTGAAGGATGAACACTGACATCTGGTAGGATTAGTAAAGGATGCATCATTGTCAAGGCATCCACCACCTTTGGTATCTCTCCCACCTTTAGTATCTCGCTAATTAAAAATTGATTTGTATTTGGATTCGGTAATCGTGGTTAGAGGATGCCACAGAGGAAGATGACGAGGTGCTAGGGGAGGAGGCGCAATGCCCCTAGTAACATCCACGCTTGAGGGGTCTAACCCCCAGGGAGACAAATAGGTTTTCAGGAAAGAACAAATAGTTGTGGGTGATGTGGTTGGGTTGATGAGGTCCTTTCAAAGGATGTCTCAGGCACTGATCAATGGTTTGGATAGATATGAGGCCAAGGCATCAACACCCCCTAAGGGTCCAATGCGCGCTACAGTCGGTACTGGTCCACTACCTTATTGGATGGAAATTTGAACTAAAAACATACCATTGTGGACTACAACACATATTTACGCAAAACAACTTGAATGCATGAAAACGACGTTGGTCAAAATTGCTTAGCGAGTATGATTTTCATATTTCTTACATAAAAGGAATAGTGAACAGAGTGGAAGATGTGTTGTGTAATATCCCTAGGCCAAACCCAATTGTAATGTAAATGAAAATGTACTTAAGTTGGTGAGTTGTTTGATATCATTTTGTGTGCACATTTCATGGCATAGTGCATGAATCTACTACGCAGTAAAATGAGGAAGTTTGCACATTCCTGGATATCGCACGCAGCAACTTGAGTGTGCGCGACTTTGAGGCCAGAGATCCTTTTGTGTATATGTTGTTTTTTATAGGCTAGTGAGCTAGTTATTATAAGCTAGGATGTTTATGTTTTGATTAGGACAAAGAGCCTAGATGTTAAAGGCCAATGTGCCTACTTTAGTATATATCTCATAATTAATATAAAATTCATCACTGCACGCAAACCGACCACGATAAAAGAGATGGGGGACTAAACTCCATTGGTTAGGGAAAGGGAGGGTCCTAAAAGTTAAGGAAAAAGGGATAAGCTAGGGAGCTTAACCCAAAAAGGAATATTATATTAATATTTCTTAAATCATAAAGTATGGATAATTATTTTATCCTAAGTTCTAAAGTTGGGAACAAGTGGGCCAAAGTAGCTTCCAACATGACAGGTGTCAAGTTGGGGACATGCATACATATTGTTGGGACATAGTTCATTTTCCTATATTTTCCATGATTCCTTCCATCATTCGGTCATCAAGTCAATCATCCATGAGCATGCACACACCCATTGAGCTATCCTTCATATCCTCATGATTGTACCTAAACCTATATCCATAGCCATTTTGTGTTCATGTAGTTGGTTAGCTTGGGAGATGGACTGAAGAAGCGGGTTGTCAGGCCCATGAGAAATTTCTCTCTGGGTGAGAGAATTGTTGGGAATTGATTTCCTAAAGGTGTAGAACTGAAGCTACAGTGCTCTGAGACTTCCTTTCTGGCCTATTGTTGAAGCTCGGAGAGGAAGTGGGGTAGCCAAAGGACTGTTGAGCAGAGAAGGGGCACACTTCCGGGGGTGGGAAAGACATGTGGGGAATGAGGGACTGTAGGTTGTTAGTTGAGTGGCACCTGAGACAAAGTCTTTCCTGTTGTCTATGATCCTTTAGCCTGGTTAGGAATCCCTTTACCTGGGTGGAGTTTAGTCCCAGCTTGGGGGTGACTCATTATTGAGAGTGATGAACAATGTGGTCTAAGGTTGGGATGTTCGTGGAAGGTCTGCATGCAGCTGGTGATATTCTTACCAAGATAAGTGTCAATTGTGTCATAAATTTACATGCTGCATTGTTATTTACGGGCTTATTTTTATGGGTTATCATATGTGTGGTCATAACTGCGTTTAATTTTATGGGTATTGTCTGTATATACTGCATGTATGTGTTTACTATTATTTCGGTGTGATTCCATGCATTTACAAATGTATTTGTCTATTTATGTTTTAAATATATGTTTCTGCAAGAGCTCCGTGTGTATATATTTTAATTGCATGCAGTTCGAAAAATTTATGTGACATAGCTCAGTTGGATGTTGGGTATGTTACAATATGTTCCATAGAGAGAGTGAAATCATTCTCTAGCGTAGCGTGGCCCAACAAGGGTGGCCGGGGACATTACAACATGGTATCAGAATTAATATATATAATATTATATTAATTCTGACACCCTTTCTAATTATATATTTATTCTAATATATAATATAATTAACATAATATATTATAATATTGTGTTATTATTATAATAACATAATATTATAATAACATAATATATGCTCATATATAAATAATAATATTATAATTTGTATAATATAATAATATTATATATTATTATATAGGGTTGTTATTATTATTTATATAATATATTATACTATAATATAGTATATAGTATATAATAATATATTAATTATAAAATTAATATATATAATATAGAGTTTTTTTTAATATATTTATTATATTATAGTATATATATATATATATTATAATATATTATCATATATTATACAGTGTATATTATATATAGAGTATAACATATCATATTGTATATAATAAAATACACTATGATGATCCAAAGACATTGGAGGAGACCATAAGGTGAGCTAAATGCCTATATGATTACAAAAAAGCAAGACCAAATTTTCAAAAATCTTGCGAAGACAAAAATAAATTCAAGGCGGATCAGAGGAAGAAGGGATCTAAGCCACAATTCTTCATAAATAATCCACAAGGACAACAAACTCCTAGTGAACTTAGAACGATTGAGATAGGGGGTCAAAGGCCAAGGCAACCACCTATTCAATGTTAGGGTTGTAAAGGAGATCATATGTACAGAGATTGTCCTCACAGAGGTGAAAAAGTGAGAATTGTTCACAATGTATAGCAGATGAAACATTGGAGGACATGGGTAGAAATGTACCAAGGATCTATGCAACCCTAGACAACAAGCAAGAAGAGTATCAGTCACATATGATTGAAGTGGAAGGTACGATCAACAACCAAACCATTTCTATTTTAATTCATTCATAAGCTAGTCATAGTTATATAGATCCTAAGATGGTAGAAAGTTTTCATTTTCCAAGAAGCAAGCATGGAAAATATTGGTTGATGTAACTGGCTACCAGAGTCAAAAGAAAAGTGAATGAGATGGTTAAGTCATGTCTTATGGACATGAATGGACTAAACACCAGGGAAGATTTGAACATCTTTCCTTTAGGTTCATATGACTGTCTAATTGGAATGGATTGGTTGGACCAACATCATGCTATCCTAAATTGTCATAATAAGGAATTTACTTTCTTGAATGAGGAAGTGAACCTAAGGAGAGTGCAGGGAATTCCCAGGGCAGTAACCATCAGATAAATTTCAACATTATAGCTGAAGAAATGTTACAAAAAAAGGTGTCAAATATTTGTATCTCATATGGAAGAGACACCTAAAGATAAGGTGCCAAATTTGGAAGACTATGTAGTCCTAAAGGAGTTTGAAGATGTGTTCAGGGAGGTACCAGGACTACCCCCAAATAGAGATATTGATTTATCTATAAATTTAATGCTTGGAGAAGCTCCATCGTCAAATACTCCTTACAGAATGAGTACACCAGAGTTGAAGGAGTTGCAAATGCATCTTGAATAACTTCTGAAGAAGGGGTATATACGCTCAAGTGTGTCACCTTGGGGTGCCCCAGTCTTGTTTGTGAAGAAGAAAGTGTTGGTTGTGGAGCCTGATTATCTTCCTAATTCAGAGGTCCTTTCTTTCAGCCGTGTTTATACCCCATGAAGTATTTACACCCCAGAAGTATGTACACTCCTCCACACGGGGGAGTGCAGAGGGGGGATACCTCCTCTGTGGGGTCCGAGGGGCCTATCCCCCCGGCTGGGGGGTCTGGGGGAAAGCGGGCCCCCAGCAGGGGTTCGGGGGCGAAGCCCCCGAAGAAAAAATTACCTTGTAAAAGTATATTGTAATTTCATTGTAAATCTGGACTGTTCATTATAAGGTCACAGATCTAATGGTAGAGATTATGTTAGGGTTTTTTTCCCTAGAAGGAAACCCTCTTTTATGAGGGAAATGTATTGTGGCTATGGTGGATGGTGAATATTGTATTCTGAGAGAGGAGACTGTGAGAGAAATAAGAGGAAGTTACAGTGGGTTTTGCTATAGGTTGTATCCCTTCATTTGCTGGATAATAATAAAGGAAGGACCTGACAATTTATCTGGTGGACATAGCCCACACTGGGTGAACCACGTAAATCTGTGTCTCTCTTTTATTGTGTATCTTATGTGTTTTGTTTCTCCATTTGTTTTATTTTATTGCTCCGCAGTCCTATTTTTCTAACAACTAGTATCAGAGCATAAGGTAACTCACAGGAAAAGAGGGTTCCTGGTTCGAGTGGGAGCAATGTCGGAAGATGAAAAGTTTAGGGTCGAGAAATTTAACGACCAAAACTACCAGTTATGGAAGATACAGATGGAAGACTATTTTTATCAGAAGTATCTATTCCTACCATTGAGCGGAGTAGCAAAGAAGTCGGCGGCCATGAAGGACGAAGAATGGGAGATTCTTGACAGAAAGGCTCTTGGAACGATACGACTGAGCCTAGCAGCATCGGTGGCTTTCAATATTTTGAAAGAAAAGACAACGAAGGGTTTTATGGACGCGTTGGCCAAATTGTATGAAAAACCCTCAGCGTCGAATAAGGTATTCCTAATGAAGAGATTATTTAATATGAAGATGTCAGAAGGTGGGTCTTTTGCAGATCATTTAAATGAATTTAATACGGCTACTAATCAGCTAAGTTCTGTAAAAGTGGACTTTGATGATGAGGTTAGGGCTCTTCTAATCTTGTGCTCATTGCCAGAAAGCTGGAATGGCTTGGTCATGGTTGTAAGTAACTCTGTCTCTGGTTCAAATACTTTAAAATTTGATGATGTTGTTGGTGTTATCCTTAGTGAGGAAATGCGACGGAAAAGCACAGGTGAGACATCAGGAAATGCATTTAACATGGAGAACAGGGGAAGACAAAAGGATAGAGGAAAGGGCTCAGGAAACCGCGGAAATTCTAGGAAGGGCAGATCCAAATCCATACTTGGAAAGTTAGAGTGCTGGAATTGTGCGAAAAAAGGACATCTGAAGAAAGACTGCAGATCTCCAAAGAAACAAAGAGATGGACAGCAGGAGAGAAATCAAGAAGTAAATGTAACAGGTGATGTGTTACAAGATGCTTTGATTCTTTTTGTAGATAATATTTCTGAGTCTTGGGTAGTAGATTCAGGAGCTTCATTTCATGCCACACCCCATAGGAAACATTTTCTAGATTATGTTCAAGGTGA
>ML778275.1:196069-250098 GCA_009831015.1 Picea engelmannii | reverse complement strand
GGAGTTGTTGAGATCAGTCTCCAAGTGGGAGATTGTTGGTTGTGGAGCCTGATTATCTTCCTGATTCAGAGGTCCTTTCTTTCAGCCGTGTTTATACCCCATGAAGTATTTACACCCCAGAAGTATGTACACTCTTCCATGCATGGGAGTGCAGAGGGGGGGTATCCCCTCTGCGGGGTCCGGGGAGCCTATTCCCCTGGATGGGAGGTCTGGGGGCAAGGGGGCGAAGCCCCCGAAGAAAAAATTTCCTTGTAAAAGTATATTGTAATTTCATTGTAAATCTAGACCGTTCATGATAAGGTCACAGATCTAACGGTAGATATTATGTTAGGGTTTTTTGCCCTAGAAGGCAACCCTCTTTTATGAGGGAAATGTATTGCAGCTATGGTGGATGGTGAATATTGTATTCTGAGAGAGGAGACTGTGAGAGAAAGAAGAGGAAGTTACAACGGGTTTTGCTGTAGGTTGTATCCCTTCATTTGTTGGATAATAATAAAGGAAGGACCTGGCAATTTCTCTAGTGGACATAGCCCACACTGGGTGAACCACGTAAATCTGTGTCTCTCTTGTATTGTGTGTCTTATGTGTTTTGTTTCTACATTTGTTTTGTTTTATTGCTCCGCGGTCCTATTTTTCTAACAGAAAGATGGAACATTAAGATTGTGCATTGATTTCAGATACCTGAATAAAGTGATTGTTAAGAACAAGTATCCCCTGCCAAGGATTGATGATCTTTTTGATCAATTGAAGGATGAAAAGATATTTTCAAAGATAGATATCAGGTCAGGATACCATCAGGTAAGGATTAAAGAGGAAGATATCAACAAGACCGCCTTCAGGACAAGGTATGGTCATTATGAGTTCACAGTGGTGCCATTTGGGTTATCAAATGCACCAATTGTTTTCATGTGCTTAATGAATGGTGTTTTCCAAGAATATTTAGACAAGTTTGTCATTGTCTTTTTGGATTACATTCTTATATATTTTAAGTTAGAGGAAGAGCATGAACATCATTTGAGGATGGTTTTTCAAGTGTTAAGGGAGCATCAGTTGTATGCCAAATTGAGCAAGTGCTCATTTTATCAGAAGCAAATTCATTATTTGGGGCATATCATTTCAAAGGATGGGATAGCAGTGGATCCTGAGAAGATAGAAGCCATTAAAGAATGGTCAGTACTAAAGAATGTTACAGAGGTCAGATCATTCATGGGCCTTGGAGGCTACTACAGGATATTTATTGAAGGATTCTCAAAGATTTCACACCTAATCACTTCCTTACAAAAGAAGGGTGTGAAGTTTCAGTGGACATTGGATTGTGAAAAGAGTTTCCAACAATTGAAACATTTATTAACAAGTGCTCCAGTACTAAGGATTGCATACCCAAACTAAGAATTCATTGTATGCACAAGTGCATGTAAAGAAGGACTTGGTGGAGTCCTCACTCAAAATGGATTTGTTATATGATTATGAATCAAGGAAGTTGAAGGAGCATGAAAGACACTATGTCACTCATGATTTGGAGTTGGCAGCCATAGTGCATGCCTTGAAGAAATGGAGAAACTACCTCATGGGGAAAAGGCTTGAGCTAAGAACAGACCATAATGGTTTGAAATATTTATTTGATCAACCAACTCTAAAAGCTAGGCAAAGCAGATAGTTAGAATTTCTAAGTGAATATGACTTTGATATAAAGCATATCAAGGGAAAAGAGAAAAAAGTGGTTGATGCACTCAGCAGAAGAGTGCATGAATTGCATGCTACAACCATTATCATGTACCAATCATAATTAAAATACAGAATTATAGAGGTTGCCAGATCAGATTTGCAATACAAGGAATTAGTGGCAAAATTATAGCAAAGTAATTTGCAGCAGAAAATTGAGGAATACAAGCTAGATAATGATGAAATTCTCATGTACATGGGCATAATTTATGTACCAAATTCTCAGTAGTTGAAAAATATGATATTGGGAGAAATACATAATGTGCCTTATGTTGGGCACCCAAGATATCAAAAAACTATTGCAGCTGTCAAGAGCCAATATTATTGGCCATGCATGAAGAAATAAGTTATTGATTTTATTGCCAGATGTTTGGAATTTCAAAAGGTAAAGGCTAAGATATATTTGTTATAATAATACTTATTATTATTATTGTATATAATAATATTATTTATATTAGTATATATAAATAATATTATTGATTATAAATTATACAATAATAATGTATAATCATATTATATATTATTAATAATATATTATAATTATAATAATATTATAATATATATTATCACTATTATAATATTATTATAGTGATTACTATATTATATAACATATTATTATTATAATTTTGCTTTATTACTATTATATATTATTATAATAATATAATAATATTATACTGTATAATTATAATAATATTATAATAGTGATTGCATAGTTAATATTATATTATAATATTAATTATTATATATATTATAGTATAAGATATTATTATATATATATAATAGTTTTTTATAAGAAATATTATTGTATAATATTTCTTATACAATATCCCTATAACTCATTCTCTCTTTTATAAGAGGAGACCATAAGGCGAGCTAAATGCCTATATGATCAGCAAAAAGTAAGACCAAATTTCTAAAAATATTGGGAAGACAAAAAGAAATTCAAGGTGGATGAGAGGAAGAAGGGATCTAAGCCACCATTCTTCAGAAATAATCCATAGGGACAACAAACTCCTAGAGAACCTAGAACGATTGAGACAGGGGGTCAAAGGCCAAGGCATCCACCTATTCAATGCTGGGGTTGTAAAGGAGATCATATGTACAAATCTTTTCCTCACAGAGGTGAAAAAGTGAGAACTATTCACAATGTACAGCAAGTTGAAAGAGTGGAGAACATGGGCAGAAATATACCAAGGATCTATGCAGCCCTAGACAATAAGAAAGCAAAGTATCAGTCACATATGATTGAAGTGGAAGGTATGATCAACAACCAAACCATTGCTATTTTAATTGATTCAGAAGATAGTCATAGTTATATAGATCCTAAGATGGTGGAAAGTTTTCATTTTCCAAGAAGCAAGCATGGAAAATCTTGGTTGGTGCAGCTTGCTACTAGAGCCAAATGAAAACTGAATGAGATCGGTAAGTCATGTCTTATGGACATGAATGGACTGAACACTAGGGCATATTTGAACATCTTTCCTTTAGGTTCCTATTACTGTCTAATTGACGGATTGGTTGGACCAACATCATGCTATCCTAAACTGTCATAACAAGGAATTTACTTGCTTGGAAGAGGAAGGGAACCTGAGGAGAGTGCAGGGAATTAACCATCAAAGAAATTTCAGCATTGCAGCTAAAGAAATGTTACAGAAAAGGGTGTCAAATATTTGCAGCTCATATGGAAGAGACACCTAAAGATAAGGTGCCAAATTTGGAATATTATGCATTCCTAAAGGAGTTTGAAGATGTGTTCAGGGAGGTACTAGGACTACCCCCAAAGAGGGATATTGATTTCTCTATAAATTTAATTCCTCGAGCAACTCCAATGTCAAAGACTCCTTACAGAATGAGTACACCAGCGCTGAAGGAGGTGCAAATGCAACTTGAAGAACTTCTGAAGAAGGGGTATATACGCCCAAGTGTGTCACCTTGGGGTGCCCCAGTATTGTTTGTGAAGAAGAAAGATGGAACATTAAGATTGTGCATTGATGTCAGATAGCTGAATAAAGTGATTGTTAAGAAAAAATATCCTCTGCCAAGGATTGATGATCTTTTTGATAAATTGAAGGATGCAAAGATATTTTTAAAGATAGATCTCAGGTCAGGATACCATCAGGTAAGGATTAAAGAGGAATATATCAGCAAAATCACCTTCAAGACAAGGTATGGTCATTATGAGTTCATAGTGGTGCCATTTGGGTTGTCAAATGCACTAGTTGTTTTCATGTGCTTAATGAATGGTGTTTTCCAAGAATATTTAGACAAGTTTTTCATTGTCTTTTTGGATGACATTCTTATATATTATAAGTCAGAGGAAGAGCATGAACATCATTTGAGGATGGTGTTGCAAGTATTAAGAGAGCATCAGTTATATGCCAAATTGAGCAAGTGATCATTTTATCAGAAGCAAATTCATTATTTGGGGCATATCATTTCAAAGGATGGGATAGCAGTGGATCCTGAGAAGAGAGAAGCCATTAAAGAATGGTCAGTACCAAAGAATGTGATAGAGGTCAGATCATTCATGGGCCTTGCAGGCTACTACAGGATATTTATTGAAGGATTCTCAAAGATTGCAGACCCAATCACTTCCTTACAAAATAAGGGTGTGAAGTTTCAGTGGACATTGGATTATGAAAAGAGTTTCCAACAATTGAAATAGTTATTAACAAGTGCTCCAATACTAAGGATTGCAGACCCAAATGAAGACTTCATTGTATGCACAGATGCATGTAAAGAATGACTTGGTGGAGTCCTCACTCAAAATGGATTTGTTATATGTTATGAATCAAGAAAGTTGAAGGAGCATGAAAGACACTATGTCACTCATGATTTGGAGTTGGCAGCCATAGTGCATGCCTTGAGGAAATGGGGACACTACCTCATGGGGAAAATGTCTAAGCTAAGAACAGACCATAATGGTCTGAAATATTTATTTGATCATCCAACTCTAAATGCTAGGGAAAGAATATGGTTAAAATTTCTAAGTGAATATGACTTTGATATAAAGCATATCAAGGGAAAAGAGAACAAAGTGGTTGATGCACTCGATAGAAGAGTGCATGAATTGCATGCTACAACCATTAGCATGTACCAATAAGATTTGAAAGACATAATTATAGAGGATGGCAGATCAGATTTGCAATACAAGGAATTAGTGGAAAAATTACAGCAAAGTAATTTGCAGCAGAAAATTAAGGAATACAAGCTAGCTAATGATGAAATTCTCATGTACATGGGAAAAATTTTTGTACCAAATTCCCAGGAGTTGAAAAATTGGATATTGGGAGAAATGCATAGTGTGTCTTATGTTGGGTACCCAGGATATCAGAAAACTATTATAGCTGTCAAGAGCCAATATTATTGGTCAGGCATGAAGAAAGAGGTTGTTGATTTTATTGCCAGATGTTTGGAATGTCAAAAGGTAAAGAATGAGCATAGACACCCAATTGGTTTTCTACAACCATTACCCATTCCTGAGTGGAAATGGGAAGTTGTAACAATGGATTTCATCACCAAAATGCCCCGAACAAACAAGCAACATGATTCTATCATGGCAGTGGTGGATAAGATTACTAAAGCTGCCCATTTTATTCTAGTTAAGCTCACTCACAAGGAAGCCAACATTGATGATGTTTATATGAAGAAGATTTCTAGATTACATGGCATACCTAAGACAATTGTGTCTGACGGAGATCCAAAATTTACCTCAAAATTTTGGAAGGGATTATTTAATGGATTTAGAACAAATTTGAATTTCAGTACAACTTATCATCCAGAATCAGATAGGAAAACAGAAAGGGTGAATCAAGTGATTGAATATATGTTGAGGATGTATGTGATGGATAAACCATAAAGATGGGAAGACTACCTACACTTGGTAGAGTTTTCTTATAAAAATGGGCACCAAGCATCTCTAAAGATTAGCCCATTTGAGGAACTTTATGGCAGAAAGTGCAATACACCAGTAAGTTGGGATAACCCAAAAGACAAAGTAGTGGTTGGGCCAGATTTTCTCAGGGAAATGAAGGAGAAAATGATAAAAATAAAGCAAAATTTAAAGGCTGCCCAATATAGGTAGAAACGTTATGCTGATAAGGGCAGAACTCATAGGGAATTTATAGTGGGTGATAATGTATTCTTGAAAGTGAAGGCCAGCATAAGTTCCCTGAAATTGGTAAATTGTTCAAATTTGGAAGCTCGCTATTGTGGGCCATTTGAAATCCTAGAGAGGATTGTTCTAGTGGCTTATATGATTGCATTGGTTGCATCTGTGTATGTTCATAATGTATTCCATGTATGGTTTCTCAAGAAATATATACCTGATGCTAATCATGTTATTGATTGGAATGTGATTCAGGTGGAGCAAGAAGGCGCTTTTCAAGTGCAACCGATACTCATTTTGGACCGAAAAATCAAATAGCCCTAGAATCGAGCCATACGGATTGTAAAGGTCCAATGGACCTTGAACGGTCCTAAGGACGCTACTTGGGAGCATGAGGATGCAATGTGGACAAAATACCCACATCTTCTTGAATATTTTTGAAATTTTGTTGTATATGGGTACATGATGCACTAAGGATAGTGCATAAATAAGGGGAGGGGATTGTAATATCACTAGGCCAAAACCAATTTTAATGTAAATGAAAATGTACTTAAGATGGTGAGTTATTTGATATCATTTTGTATGCACATTTCATGGCATAGTGCGTGCATGTACTACATAGAAAAATGAGGAAGTTTCACATTCCTGGATACCACATGTAACAACTTGAGTGTGTGTGACTTTGAGGCCAGAGAGCCTTTTGTGTATATGCTATGTTTTATAGGCTGGTGAGCCAGTTATTATAAGCTAGGATGCTTATGTTTTGATTAGACCAGAGAGCCTAGATGTTAAAGCCTAATGTGCCTACTTTAGTATATATCTCATAATTAATATACAATTTATTGTTGTGTAGACCGACCACGATAAAAGAGATGGGGAACTAAAATCCACTGGTTAGGGAAAGGGAGGGGCCTAAAATTTAAGGAAAAGGGCTAATCTAGGGAGCTTAAGCCAAAAATGAATATTATATTAATATTTTTTAAATCATAAAGTATGGATAATTATTTTATCCTAAGTTCTAAAGTTGGGAACAAGTGGGCCAAAGTAGCTTCCAACATGACAAGTGTCAAGTTGGGGACATGCATACATATTGTTGGGACTTAGTTCATTTTCCTATCTTTTCCATGATTCCTTCCATTATTCAGTCATCCAGTCAATCACCCATGAGCATGCACACACCCATTGAGCTATCCTTCATATCCTCATGACTGTACCTGAACTTGTATCCATATCCATTTTGTGTTCATGTAGCTGGTTAGCTTGGGAGATGGACTGAAGAAGTAGGTTGTCAGGCATGTGGGATATTGAAGAGGCGAGTTGCGAGGCCCATGATCAATTTCTCTCTGGGTAAGAGAATTGTTGGGAATTGATTTCCTGAAGGTGCAGAACTATAGTTACAATGCTTTGAGACTTCCTGTCTGACTTGTTGTTGAAGCTCGGAAAGGAAGTGGGGCAGTCGAAGGAATGTTGAGTAGAGAAGGGGCACACTTCTGAGGGTGGGACAGGCATGTGTGGAATGAGGGTCTGTAGGTTGTTAGTTGAGTGGCACCTGATACAAAGTATTTCGTAGTGTATATGAGCCTTTATCCTGGTTAGGAATGTTGTACACACCTACCACACTTAGAGGGGAGGGTGAATGAGTGTGGGGATCGTTTTCCCAAAACTTCCCTCTTACACAAAAACTCCTTAGTTAACATTCAACATTTTCTCATTACTCATTTATTTCATTTATAATCAGTTATATGTGAATACATATCAATATCATATATCAACAATATATCATCAACAAATCATCTCCACAAGGAACACAAAGAACACAAGATGTATGCACAATTTTTCTTTTTATTATGGACTTCAATCTAAGGGTTTTTTAGCAACAACTGAATAGAGTACAACTCTACAAGAGAACCAGCTCTATATGAAAGACTCAACTTAAATTCTCAACACCAACTGATATGAGGCAACAATCCTCAACATATATCAATATGTGAACATAAACAAGTGCATCAATCATGCACCAACCTGTGCCAAAAAGCCTGTAATCAACATGTACCGTAAACAAGTGCATCCAACCATGTACCAAGTATATACCAATCATGTGTAAAATACTCATCAACAATGACTCATCAATATGTACCAACATCATCAACTATACACCTCATGTATGTGCTAACTCATCAACTGCTTGTCTCAACCATGACTAGTTTTGCATTAGTCAACAACCCCAACTTGAAATAATCATAACTTTATACCTGTAATGAATAAATATCTGAAACTGATACAAAATTTTCTTCAATTTTATTTATGAAATTCCTCCAGGTGGCACTACTTGGAACCTCTCAGAAAAGGTGTTATAGCAAAAATGACATACCTTGCTGAATTTTGGCTTATTCTAGAGAGCAGCCTTGTAGAGCGTGGTCCGCACAAAATATTCATTGAATTGATCTGAAAATGTTATACAACATACTACAGCTAGTAACCTAACCAAAAAAATTTGTCTCACTGAAGTTGTATCTTTTATGAATAATTTATGACTTTTTTACCCGAAACACCTGTTTTTGACTAGTTTCAGGACTAGCCACAAACCCTATTTTTCACGGAGTGTATCTCCAAACATACAACGACCCACAAGATGAATTCTTTACCACATATACTTGGATATGTTTTCTCAATGTAATATCAATCCCATGTTCTGAATCATTATATAAAAGAATTTATAGCGAAAATGGTGAGATGACTTGTAAATAACATACCTTAGAAAGCATCATGAAAAGAATTTATCCTTCCTTGCATTTCGGCCTTCGTTTCTTCACCTTTCCTCAGAATTTCAGATTATATATCCTTGGTTACCTCAGACACATATAGATATTCAATATTCTCAATTTTGATTAAAATGAGAGAGCCTTGCCTCTTATATATACTCTCCAAGTAGCTTCCTTAAAAACATCTTCTAGGTCACTTGGTCCCATTTTCCTCATTTTAGGTTTAACCCACTTCAAATTTCTCCATTAAATTTATTATTTAAATAATTTATTTTGTATTCACTTTGAATTATAGTACACTCATCACTTCACTTTATTATTTACCTTTTAAAATCCCTTAAACCACTTTGACTACTTTGACCTTTTGGGGATTCTAGATGACATGTGAGGGTCCTCCAACTTCGTAAGGCCATAACTCTCAAACTGTGAGGAGTTATGTGACATTCCACATAACAACAGAAACGGAATGACATGTAATATCCATATAGAATATTATTGTCCAAAAATATATCATAACTCATACCATTACCCATCAAACAAACTTGGATCCATTACCCAAACCTGGGGTCTCCAACTTCTCATGGCCATAACTCTCTAACCATGAAGAGTTATGTGGCATTCTACATACCACCGGAAATGGGATGACAAGAACTATACATATAGGATTTTTTCCCCAAAAATTTACTTGATCTTCATCTCGTTATTCCACATACAAGAATGGGTCCTCCAACCATTCTTCTAGGATAACTCAATCTGCAAAGCGTCTTCCCATGAGGGCTTTCACCATAAGGGGACCACTTTGGAGTTCATCCATTTGTGCACCTTATCAATAATGATAATACAATAATGAGAGCATGGGTCCTCCAAACATTCTTATAGGATAACTCAATCCGCAAAGCGTCTTCCCGTGAGGGTTTTCACCATAAGGGAACTACTTTGGAGTTCATCCATTTGTGCACGTTATCAATCATGATAAGACAATAATGAGTCATATATACATTTTTCCAACAATGCATCATATACCAATGAAACCACATTGATCCATGTTCATCATGTATCATTGACAACTCATTGATCCATCTTCATCATATCAATGACAACTCATTGATCCATCTTCATCTATGCATTCTCATCAAGGAAAATACATATTATATTGCTTCAATCAATCAATCCTTTGACATCAATCAATCACTTGAAATCAATCAATGACATCAATCAATCAAACCATTGACACAAATGACAACATGATCCAACAAGGAATCCCTTTACCTGGGTGGAGTTTAGTCCCATCTCGAGGGTGTCTCACTGTTGACAGTGATGAACAGTGTGGTCTAAGGCTGGGAGGTTCGTGGAAGGTCTGAACACAGTTGGTGACATTCTTACCAAGATAGGTGTCAATTGTGTGATAAATTTACATGCTGCATTGTTATTTATGTGCTTATTTTTATGGGTTATCATATGTGTGGTTATAATTGCGTTTAATTTTATGGGTATTGCCTGTATATGCTGCATGTATATGTTTACTGTTATTTCAGTGTAATTCCATGTATTTACTGATGTATTTGTCTGTTTATGTTATATATATATGTTTCTGCAAGAGCTCTGTGTGTATATACTATATATTTTAATTGCATGCAATTCGAAAAATTTATGTGACATAGCTCAGTTGGATGTTGGGTATGTTACAGTATGTTCCGCAGAGAGAATGAAAGTGTTCTCTAGCATAGCATGGCCCAACATGGGTGACCAGGGACATTACAACATGGTATTATGTATACCATGTTATCTGATCTGGAAGACCAAATCATATTTGTAGTACAAGGAATTAGTGGCAAAATTACAACAAAGTAATTTGCAGCAGAAAATTGAGGAATACAAGCTAGATAATGATGAAATTCTCATGTACAGGGGCAACATTTATGTACCAAATTACCAGAAGATGAAAAATATGATATTGGGATAAATGCATAATGTGCCTTATGTTGGGCACCCAGGATATCGGAAAACTATTGTAGTTGTCAAGAGACAATATTATTGGTCGGACATGAAGAAAGAGCTTGTTGATTTTATTGTCAGATGTTTGGAATTTCAAAAGGTAAAGTATAAGCATAGACACCCATCTATTTTGCTACAGCCATTACCCATTCTTGAGTGGAAATGAGAAGTTGTAACAATGGATTTCATCACCAAACTAGCCTGAACAAACAAGCAACATCATTCTATCATGGTAGTGGTGGATAAGCTTACTAAAGATGCCGATTTTATTCCAGTTAAGCTTACTCACAAGGAAACCAACATTGTTGATGTTCATATGAAGGAAATTTCTATATTACATGGCATACCCAAGACAATTGTGTCTAACAGAGATCCAAAATTTACCTCAAAATTTTGGAAGGGATTATTTAACGGATTTAGAACAAATTTGAATTTCAGTACAACTTATCATCCAGAATCAGATGGGAAAACAGAGAGGGTGAATCAAGTGATTGAAGATATGTTGAGGATGTATGTTATGGATAAACCATCAAAATGAGAAGACTACCTTCACTTGGTAGAGTTTCCTTATAACAATGGGTAGCAAGCATCTCTAAAGATGATATCATTTGAGTCACTTTGTGGTAGAAAGTGCAACACAGGAGTAAGTTGGGATAACCCAGCAGACAGAGCAGTGGTTGGGCCAAATTTGCTTAGGAAAATGGAGGAGAAAATGATAAAAATAAAGAATAATTTAAAGGCTGCCCAAGAAAGGCAGAAAATTTATGTTGATAATGGAAGAACTCACAAGGAATTTATAGTGGGTGATCATGTATTCTTGAAAGTGAAGGCCGACAAAAGTTCCCTGAAATTGGGAAATTGTTCAAAGTTGGCAGCTTGCTATTGTGGGCCATTTGAAATCCTAGAGAGGATTGGTCCAGTGGCTTATATGATTGCATTGACTACATCTATGTCTGTTCATAATGTATTCCATGTATCTTTGCTCAAGAAATATATACCTGATGCTAATCATGTTATTGATTAGAACATGATTCAGGTGGAGCAAGAAGGAGCTTTTCAAGTACAACTGGTACACATTCTGGGCTAGAAAATCAAACAGCTCCAGAATCGAGGAATAGGGCTTGTAAAGGTCCAATGGTCCTTGTACGGTCCTGAGGTTTCTACTTGGGAGAATGAGGATGAAATGCAGGCATAATACCCACATATTTTTGAAGATTTTTGAATTTTTTTTGTATATGGGTACATGATGCACTAAGGACAGTGCATAAATAAGAGGAGGGGATTGTAATATCTCTAGGCCAAACCCAATTGTAATGTAAATGAAAATGTACTTAAGTTGGTGAGTTGTTTGATATCATTTTGTATGCACAGTTCATGGTATAGTGCGTGCATGTACTACACAGTAAAATGAGGAAGTTTGCACATTCCTAGATACTGCATGCAAAAACTTGAGTGCACGCGACTTTGAGGCCAGAGAGCCTTTTGTGTATATGCTACGTTTTATAGGCCAGTGAGCCGGTTATTATAACCTAGTATTCTTATGTTTTGATTAGGCTAGATATCCTAGATGTTAAAGGTTGGTGCACCTACTTTAGTATATATCTCATAATTAATATAAAATTCATCGTTGCGCGCAGACCAACCATGATAAAAGAGATGGGGGACTAAAATACACTGGTTAGGGAAAGGGAGGGGCATACAAGTTAAGGAAAAGGGCTAATCTAGGGAGATTAAGCCAAAAAAGAATATTATATTAATATTTCTTAAATCATAAAGTATGGATAATTATTTTATCCTCAGTTCTAAAGTTGGGAACAAGTGACCCAAAGTAGCTTCCAACATGACAAGTGTCAAGTTGGGGACATGCATACATATTGTTGGGACTTAGTGTTATAACCCTAAATTGCACCACACATGCTTACCTGGCATTAGGCCAACTCATATCCCTTCCTTGCCAAAACTATGTTGAACAAACTCTTTGAAAATCCTCTTAAGTTAAGGCCCATGCACCCTAACCCATTAATGCACATGTGTGCACGCTGGCAGCCCGCGTGTACCTAACAAAGCACAAAAAGAGGAAAGTTGTCAACAGAACAAAAAGCTATGGGTCAGTTAACTGAAACTCCTGGCCATGCATGGCCGAGGGGTCGTCCAAAACCCTAGCTCCTTCTAGCATATAAAAGAAGAGGTAGGGGTACCATTTGGAGGAGGAAAAATATAGCGAAGAAACTCTGCCCATTTGCCGAATCCATTGTCCCAACCCTTTAGCCTTTCCTCAAGCCAAAGGAGAATTAACGCAAAGCAGTTGAAGGACAAAAGAGGAGGAGCCTAGGATCAGGATCAAGGAGCGGTGGCCGGTCTTGACTTTGATTATAAGTTGATTCATTTTTCAAATAATAAAAGAATACTTTTCCCATCCCAATGCATGAGTTTTCTATGATTTGTTTAATTTATGATTAATTTATAACCCTCAAGTAGAGAAGTAGCATGCATGCATAGTTGTTTGTCTTGATTGCAGGTTATCTTTGGAAGGAGCAGCGCAAGCAAGCGGGCAAAAGCTCAACGGAGGATCTACAACAAATGTCAGTAACAAGGTTAGTAGATCCTTTCCATGCATGTATTGTGAAAGAGGGGTTTAAATTTTGGGTTGTAGGTTAAAAAGTAATTTCTTTACGGTCAAATTATGCATGCAAGTCTGACCCTAGTTTGCTAGTCCATAGGGTATTTTTCCCAACAACAGAGTTGGCGACCATACTAGGGAAGATACTCTTTAGGGTTTTCCGGATTTAGTTGAGTTTTTGGGTAGTTTAAAGGATTAGATTTTCTGTTTCTTTGCCTGTCTGTTCTCTGTTAGGTCTGAGCTAGCAGGGAGCCTGGTTCTTTATACCATTTTTTCCCTTGATTGTTGCTTGACGGTAATTATCAGGACACACAGAGGTACACACGGCTTGCAGAAGGCCTGGACGCGTGTACCCGCGCCCTAACCTCTTACAAATCGCGTGTGAACGCTAGATGTAGAGGTTTCAGTAGCGTGTAGGAGTTCAGAGAACTTTAAGAGGCATTCCTCCTCTTCCCTGTCAGAATTATACATTCTCAGGGGGTTTTCTGGAGTCCTGTCTGAGTCTTGCTAGTTCACGGTCCTGTATCAGTTTGTCTTTTTGTGGCTTGTTATTCCTTTCAATTATTTTTCTTTTCTGTTAGAAAAAGAATCCAAGCCTTCAAGGGACCCTGGTCGTCAATACCAGAGGCCTCTTCCTGGTCTGGACTGCCTGTTTTTTATCTTTGTCTTAGGAGTTATACATACACGCAGCCTGTACAAGGTCAGCCTGCATGTATACGCATCTTGTTTCAGCTCAGCACGCGTTCACACGCGTGCTGTTTTAGTGACAGAGGCGTGCTTGACAGGCTACTTTTTGGTCAAGGTGGGGCAGTCATCCCCTCATTTAATGAGAAGTATTCCTCTGAAGTGTTTGACTCTAGTGTTGAAAAGTCAATAGGTTAGGTCATCTTAGCCTTAGCCTGCTTTTTCTCAGTTGATAGTTGAACAGAAAATATAAAAAAAAAATGTTCTTTTTTATGGTTTTTAAACAAGCGTAGAGTCTTTATTTTCTTTATTGCATTGTGTTTCTTTTCTCTGATTCTTTGCGATCTGCGCTTTAAGCCAGAATTTGTCTTTCTTGGTTTTGTGCTTGTCGGTATTTTCCCTTGGTTTCTTTATTTAGCACTGAAATAAATAAAAAATTCCTTTTCATTTTCTTCTTTGTTTAAAAAGTGTGTTTCTACATCATTATATAGGGGAAATTCTTTATTTCGTAAGTTTTTGCAGTGCATTTAGAGCATAAGTAGCTCGTAGTCGAGTGAAATTTCTTTATTTTTGCTGCATAAAATCTTAGAAAAATTGAAAAGAAAAATAAATCTTTCTTTGTGAAAAGTTGCTAAAAATTTTGCATTTAGTAAAAGTCTTTTGTTTTCAGTTTCTTTTTTCATTCATTTTTTCTTTCGTCTTTACACACCATCAGTTCCACCTCCATACCCTTTGACGTAAGAAAAATCCTTAAAAGCAACGATAATTTAAAAACTATTAGACTTTTTGTTTGTAGGGTTCACAAACTAGTTTAGGTCTAGGGCCTTAGATTAGGTTGGAGAGAAAACTCTCCAAGGCCATTCAAAACCAAACATTAGAGTCTGTGATAGGGAGTGTAGAATTCCAGTTTTGTGGAATTTATCCGAGACCCCCCTCTAACACAAGGGATCATCATGAGGTCGTGTGCGGAAAGGTAGCGGAGATAACCCCTCCAAAGCCGGACCAAGCATAGTGGAGAACACATATAGAGGGCTTGTTTTGGGATTCCGTCGTTTGCATTTTCCACGGGGCTTCGTGGGTCTCGAATCCATTCGAGGTCCTCAGTTTTCTTTCGGACCATTTTCTCTTGATACCCTTGATAGGTTTCGGGCTTGATACCCTGCTCATTGTGGTCTACCCGACTTTCGACTGTACCCGCCTAGTGACTATTCGCGTGCTGGTGACCTAGTTTCCAATCTTTTTAGGGACATACACAGGTGACTACGGGGGTATAGCAAGGTACCTAGGACAGACATCGGGCCATGATTTGTAGAGTATACCTGGAGGGTTATTCCATGTTCGAGTTGCACTTGCACCGGTAAGTTTCTCTAGTGTTGGTTGTTGTAATTGTTCTTCCAACTAGTTTAGAGTTTGCTTGTCTTATCTCTTAGGGGATTTTTTTTTTTAGTGTGTGTTACTGTTTGAATGTGTAAAATACCTTAGCGTGTCTTGGATCTTATCACACAGTGGAGGATCCCAAGCTTCGTCGGTCACGAAGGCTTCTGGGACTATCGCCGGTTATACTCGAGCCACCCCCACCACCATTGAGGCGAAAGCTAGACCAACAAGGGTCTTTTGAAGCGACCGGGTTACAAACCATTGTGCCTGAACAAATCCCAGAGGAATCAACTGCCAACCTTGGCTTAGTTGAAACCCCAACCACTGATACTTGGCCACCGGTTATTGTACCAATCCGATTTTATGAAAGCCTGTCAGTGCCTCACACAGCTATGGAAACAAATGCTGTTACTTCCTCTGGGAATTCTTCCATTCCCACCATAGTTGCTACCACAGGAGAAACATCTCCTAACTTACCATCGTTAGTCCGAGCCACCATGGTCTCGGCCGCAAATACATCGCACAGTGGACCGATCCCATCTATCGCAGCAGCCACAACTCCCTTCACACCTAGTGTGACAGGCCCTCCGTTCTCATACGGTATTCCTAGTTCGGGCATAAGTCCTGCACTCACTCACTCCACTTTAAAAACTTTGGGTTTGGGGGTAGGGAGCTCTAACGCTACTCTACAAGGTCAACTTGGGGGCACTTCTGTCCCTTTTAATTCTTTTTCTTATGCTAGAGGTTGTATCTCTCCTTCGTCCCCTTCACTTGGTGGTCTGCATCAGCAGTCCGCTGGGAAGCCTGCACACACTAGTTTATTTGGAGTCGAGAGTCAAGGAACACCTGCACACACTATGTCGGTAGGTTCATCACCGTTTGTTTGGAACAGGACATTTGGTAACAACACTTTCACATCCACCGCTTTCCACTCCCATTTTTGGACAGTCTACTCCGGCGCAGGGTACTATTCCTACACCGGGGGCACATACAGCAGGACCTTGGAACTTAGGACAAGGATCTATTCCCTCCTCTGGAATGCCATTCTGGGGTAATTCTTTCCACAGTCAATGGAACCCTGGACAGACTACTATGCCTCTTCCATCAGTACCGGCATGGGGTAATCCTTCCCAAAGTCCTTCAAACACGATGAACGCCCAACATCCTATGTCCTTTATGGGGAATCAACCGATGATGTCTCCAAAGATGAAAAATCCTTATGCTGATCAAGGCCATGGTTTCTACCAGAATCCGGGCCAGCAACCAAACTTTTTCTGGCAACCTGGTGCCAGTCAAACTCCAGGACCCTTTTTCCCAGGTTATCAACAGCAACCCAAACTACCATTCCTGGCGACGTTACACTTGCCAGATTTGACAAGGTTGTTAAATGATCCTATTTGTCACGATCCACATTAGCCTCCTATGCCAACGAAGTTTCCTTCAGACATTCCAAAGTTTGAGGCCAAGCCTAATGAAGATCCAGGTGATCATGTGACCACCTTCCATCTTTGGTGTTCATCTAACTCATTGAAAGATGACTCCATTCAGTTGATATTGTTTCAACGCACTCTTATCGGGAGTGCCATGAAATGGTACATTGAGCTCGATCACTCAAGATACTCTTCTTTTGGAGAACTGGCAATGGACTTCCTTAACCATTTCCAGTTACCTGTGAGATACGACGTTGGCACAGAGTTGCTCGCCAATTTCGAACAGACAACAGTGGACCATATCTCTGATCATATCCAAGAGTGGAGATGCCAGAAGAGTCTAATCAAAGTACCAGTCCCACCAGCATTCCTGCTTGAGTGGTTCCTTAAGTCGCTGGTCCCACAATTATCCAAAGATGTCGCAACTTCTGGGGTTTTCTCCAAAGAAGATGCCATCATGAGGGCTCAACAATTTGAGCTCATCTATTCTCAGTCTGGTTTATTATACAACATCCTGTCGGATGCACCACGATCGATACTGGATAAAACTAGACAGAGAGCTGGAACAAATGCCAATGGTATTGTTGGTTCTGCACAAACCAAGCCCGCTGAGCAATTGACTAAACAATTGCAACAGTTATCCATACAACACTCAGCGGCCATCCAGACTACTGCTTTGGCTGCTCCTCCTACCCAAACATTGAAAGTACACTCTGTGCAGTCGACCAACCCAAAGGCCACCCAGCAGCCTAAAGGGAAGAAAAACAATGAAAGAAGGGTAAGGGGGATAAAAAACCCACTGATAATGCTGGCAGGGACACCACGGAAAAATGGAAGGTGAGGTATCCATGCAACTTGTGTGCGGAAGACCACCCGACCCATCTTTGTTCTCGACTTGCAGAGGCCCAAAAGTTTGTCACATAGAAACAACAAGCCATGTTGACTAATCCCTTTCAACATGGGAAAAAATTAACTCAAGCCTCTACAAGTGTCGATGGGAGCAACCAAGAAACCTGTCCTCCTCCAAACAATCCCTCATCTGCGAACGTATATATGGTTAGGGGTGATTCTTTCATAATGACTAGAGCGCACGACTATAGTAAACCAAGCACTTATGAGAAGGGTAAAGAAGCTGAGCTCCCATATCTTCCTCTACAGATCGAGAAGACGTTGGGAGAAACAATGACATGCATTCCAAAGGGTGCATTTAAGAAAGCTTCTCACAACCCAAATGCAAGGGCTGCCCAGAATTACTATGTGGTGGAAGATTTATCACAAACCCCTTGTGCGATGTCCGCTTTGGAGGTCCTCCAAAGCTGCCCTGCTCAGAGGAAATCCTTGTTAATTTCTTTAGGCTCTACTGAGACTTGTAACCCGGGTACCATCATGTTAGATACAACCGACTTAAAACCTCATCTTCCTTACCACGTCGTGTTTCAGATAGTAGTGGCTCATCCCACGAAAACTTTTACACGGAATATCTTCCACATGTTGTTCGACGAGGGTGCCTCGACATGCATTATGTCATTAGCATGTTGGAAGGCCATTGGTCAGCCCGCTTTGTCCCCATAAACTACTCTCCTCACTGCGTTCAACGGTCGTTCTTTTCGACCACATGGCATCATTCCTTCTTTCCCTGTGCAGTTAGGAGGGAAGACAGTGTGTGTCGAAGTAGAGGTAGTCGATGATCCCCTCGACTATAACCTCTTGTTAGGTCGGAGTTGGACTTATGCTATGCAAGTTGTGGTTGCTACAGTTTTCTGAGTCTTGTTGTTTCCACATGAAGGCCGGATAGTGACCATCGATCAATTGTTCTTCTCTAGACCTGACCCAGATTTGGGGGCATCCACGGTTCCCATGATTGATAATCCTCAACCCGATGTCGTTAATGTAGGATTTGGTTTGTGCCCATCCTTGATGGGTACCTTCAATTACCCACCTCCTCATGATGATGTCAAGTTTATATCTAATCACCATAAGGTTGAGATTTTTCAAGTTTTGTCGTTCCGAATGACTTACTTTGAGGATCCTTGGATTCTTCCTTCCCCATCAGCCACGATGGATGAGACAGGGCACCCTGACATGTCCATTCCCTTGTCAGCCGCTGAAGTAGTGTACTCTTTAGTCCTGCAAGATTCAGCTCACCCTAATCTGACTCCTGCCCAAGAGTTGGATCCACCTCTAGAGCCTATCTGGGCTCAGGGTTCTCTCACCAACATCGATTCGTTAGAATTAGTCTTGCCTTCTGATGAAGCAGTAATCGAAGAAATGACTAGTCCGGACAAACCTTGGGAAGATCTTCATCACAGATCATATTTCCTCCCAGAGTTAAGCCGAATCGAGGCAGGGGAATTCACTATCACCATGACGGGAGATCAACCATGTCCTATTAATATCTTAGCTACATAGGAAATTTATGCTGAGGGGAATATGGCAACTATTGCTGCAACTATACCTATCAACATCTCCTGAAACCCTGGCATTGTGGAGAATGTCTTCGTCGGAGCGAATTTCTCCCCCGAAGAGATTCAAATTTACATGGATCTTTTCAAAGAATTTCGCGACGTTTTTGCCTGGTCTTATGAGGAAATGACAGGTATCGATCCAAAAATAGTTGAACATGAAATCACGACGTATCCTGATGCCAAGCTTGTTCGAAAAAAACTTCGTCCAATCAATCCTAAGAAAGCAGTAGCCATCAAGATTGAGGTTGAGAAATTTCTCAAGGCAGGTTTCATTTATCCTATTCATTTGACTCAATGGGTGTCAAACCCCATGCTGATCAATAAAAAACAAGGCATGATTCGTGTATGTATCGATTTCCGTGATTTGAACAAGGCATGTCCAAAAGATAATTTTGCAACACCATTCATCGACCAGATCATTGATGAATGTGCTGGTTGTGAAGCCTTTTCATTCATGGATGGTTTTTCGGGATACAATCAAATCCAAATCAAACCTGAAGACCAACAAAAAATGACATTCATTTGTTCGTGGGGTACATTCGCCTATCGTAAGATTCCTTTTGGCCTTAAAAATGCTGGAGCCACATTCCAGCGGGCTATGTCTTTTGTGTTTCATGACCTCAAACATATAGTCGAGGCCTATCTAGATGATTTAGCATCACGCTCTCGCAAGCGAAAGGATCATCCTATGCACCTCGGACTAATCTTCAAACGCTATCGCTACTTCAGGATTCGCTTGAATCCCAACAAGTGCATCTTCTCCGTAACGTCAAGACGTTTGTTAGGTTTCATCGTATCAACAACAAGGATCATGGTCGATCCTCTTAAGGTGGAGGCAATAATCCAGTTTCCCCCCCCATGCACAATCTTACAACTTCAAAGTCTTCAAGGCAAGGTGAACTTCTTACGACGCTTCATCGCCAACTATGCCGAAATCACCAAGGGATTTATGCGTTTACTGAAGAAAGATGTTCCCTTTTTCTGGGATGAATCCACTCAACGCTCTTTCGACGTATTAAAACACGCTCTCACAACCGCACCTCTGCTACGGCCACCTAATTATAACAAAGATTTCTTCTTATATCTGGTTGTCGCAGAGTCAACTATAGGCATGGTTTTAGTTCAGAAAGATGAGTCATTTTCAGAATACGTGATCTATTACCTGAGCCGAGGCCTCGTAGGACCGAAACTTAATTATTCCCATCTCGAAAAACTTGCGTTGGCAGCAGTTCATGTTGTTCAACGGTTCTGTCACTATGTTTTGTTTCGAAAGACTACCATCATCGTTGTTGTGAATCCATTCAAGTACATGTTGACACAACAAGTTATAGGCAGAAAAATCAGTAGATGGATGGTCATCCTCCAAGAATTTGACTTAGACTTTGTTTCAGCAAAGTCCAAAAAGTCATTGGTCTTCACAGAACTTATTTCGAAACTTCTGGTTGAGTCAAGTGACGTTGTGCCTGAGGAATCACCTATCCGGGGGGATATGTTTTTAATTGAATCTTCATACCCCTGGTATGGAGATATACTTATATATCTCTAGACTTTGAAGTGCCCCACCTCTACTTCTCATGACGAGCATCGGTGGATACGCCATTAGGCTAAGAATGATCTCATACTTGATGATACGTTGTATTGGAGAGGTGTAGACTGCATATTGTGTCGATGTCTCACTCATGAGGAGGTCGTCATAGTGCTTAACGATTGTCATACTGGAGCTTGTGGAGGTCATTTATCTGGGTATGAAACAACCCAAAATATTCTACAAGCATGTTACTTCTGGCCGACGCTTATCAAAGATTGTATTGAATCGGTCAAGAAGTGCCATCCGTGCCAAATCTTCTCTCGGAAGATGAGGGCACATCCAGCTCCTATGTTTCTTGTCATCACAGTTGGTCCCTTCACTAAGTGGGGGATTGATTACACTACATGCAACCCCCCGTCAGCAAGGGGGCACCGCTATATCATCGTAGTTGTTGACTACTTCACTAAGTGGGTCGAAGCTATGCCAACGTTTAAAGATGATGGAGAGACTGCAGTTCTCTTCTTATTCAACCAAATTATAGCAAGGTTCGGCGTCCCAAGAGAGATTGTCACTGACCATGGTAGTCACTTTCATAATCAAATGATGACCGAATTAACGTCAAAGCTTGGGTTACGGCAAGAACATTCATCACCTTACTACCCCCAAGCCAATGGGCAGGTGGAATTTGTAAACAAAACTCTTAAGACTATTCTACAATGAATTATCAACTCAGCCAAGTCAAATTGGCATTTGATGTTATACTCAGCATTATGGGCTTACCGAACATCTGTTAAGACTGCAACCGGTTTCTCACCTTTCCAACTCGTTTACGGGCTGGAGGCAGTCCTTCCCATCGAATGTCAAATCCCATCTCTGAAGTTGGCAGTACAGTTATTGCCAGACACTTATCCACTTGAAGAATGGTTAGCACACCTTGAGCAGATTGATGAGCAGCGTCGCAACGTGGCCCTGGCCAACGAGGCTCATAAACATAAGTTCAAGTGTCAATATGATAGGTCCATTCATCCTTGGATTTTTTTCTGAAGGCGACCTTGTCCTGGTCTATGACCAAGACAAGGACCCCCTGGGGGCAGGAAAGTTTAAACCCATGTGGTTCAGACCCTTCATTATCAAAGAGGTTTTAAAAAAGGGCGCTTATCGTTTGGTAGATTTTGAAGGAAATTCTTTGGCGGAGCCTAGAAATGGGCTCTATCTCAAGAAGTATTACTCATAGAAAGGTCATTGTGGGTAACTTTTTGTAACATATGTATAGTCTTTGTACTATTTCTTTTTTTACGTTTCTTTTAAAGTGTTATGGACATGTCATTGATGTTATCTTTCATCATTATGGTAGATGTTAAGTGAGTTCGAGGTGTTCATTGGGTATGCGAACAGTGCTAGTCGACACACGCGGAGGCTTGCCTTCGCAGCTTGGGTAATATTTACACCACAGGGTCAGTTGTTATCTTCCAGAGGTATATGCTTAGGTGACACCACAAATAATGTTGTCGAGTATAGTGCAGTTATTGAGTTGCTTCGTGATGCCTTTTCATTAGGTATCTCTCACCTCCGGGTCTATCTCGACACTCAACTGGTTGTGTCGTAGCTAAACAGAATATATCGGGTTCATGATCCAACTTTACACCGACAATTCCTTAGGGTACGTCTCCTAGAACACAAATTTGATTATATTACATATGTTCATGTTCCTAGGATATTAAATCAAATCACAGATACTCTAGCTAATCAAATTTTAGATTGGCATCTTGCCCACATATAAAAATATCATGGACATAAACATGTAAATACATTTTTGCACACAGAATCCATAAGACACAAAAAAGATAAAAACCATATATAAACATCATAAAATCCTCAGAGTACATAGATGGGTGCAAGTGCCTAAAAAATGGGAACAGTAATGAGTCACCGGGCTTATGCCCTCAAAAAATATATACATATCAGTGCTTGTGTCACATCAAAAGTCTAAAGTCTGTTCAGGGCCTATGGGCCCTGTTATAATCATCTACTGCATGGGCTAAACGCCTAAACAGATGGACCCATGTCCAAGGTGCCCCCACAACATGAGGCTGCATGGATGGTGGCAGGTCCTCTATCTCTGCCATCATGACTATGCATGTGAGCGCATTAAAGTTCCGCTCAATTCGCCTAAGGACCCTCTTGGCTTCTCTTGCTAGGAGGTTCCCTTCTACTGCTGCTCCCCCAGCGGCGGCAGTCGCGGCTTCCGGCCGTGGACGACGCTTGTTCCATGCATAGTCGGCAGGTTGCACGGGTCCCACATCTACATGCAATAAACATTCACCCATCAAATACTCTGGCATACAAAAAATGATATATATAACAAAAAAAGACATAAAAATTACATATGCACATAAAACAAAAAAAAAAAAAATACAAAGGTGGAGACTTACCCATCTCCTCTCACTCCTCACCAGGAGGCATGGGTATCTATGGATCTCTAGAGAAGTCTATCCCCGCATATGGGTAGTCCTCGATAGCAGGGATATGTCATGAAAGCCAAGAAAAAAGGTCATCATCGAAGGCCTCAATAGTCCTTCCACCACCCTGTCTCAGCAACAACACTGCCCATGTGCACACTGCGGGGAAAGAGGTCAGATGTCCTCGTACTACAACCCGAGGACTGAAGCACAGAACTCTCTCGAAAAAGAATGAACACAAGATAGTCCCGAACCCGAAGTTCCTCTGTGTCCTTTGTCGGCAATATGTCAATTGCCTCTTCATACACTCCAGCAGTGTGGTACTCCAATCAAAAATTTGTGCATTCATGCACTGGATAGCACAGTTCATCTGTGCACACGAAGCCTGATGCATGGCTGTTGAGCTAGTAATCCACCCAATGAGCAACAAGATAGTCTGTAGTGCTAAGTTGGTAATATTTCTAATAGGTACTTGGGAACCTCTATGATCGGTCCCAGCCTCACAGTACTTAGCTATCAACTCCGAGATTGGTAATGTATTTTGGCCATCGGATGCTCTTCTGACCTCACACATTAGGGGGCATATGTTATAACCCTAAATTGCACCATACATGCTTACCTGGCATCAGGCCAACTCATATCCCTTCCTTTCCAAAACTATGTTGAACAAACTCTTTGAAAATTGTCTTAAGTTAAGGCCCACGCGCCCTAACCCATTACTGCACGCGTGTGCACACTGGCAGACCCACTACAGCCCACGTGTACCTAACAAAGAACAAAAAGAGGAAAGTTGCTAATGGAACAAAAAGCTATGGGTCAGTTAACTGAAACTCTCCGCCATGCATGGCCGAGGGGTCGTCCAAAACCCTAACTCCTTCTAGCATATAAAAGAAGAGGTAGGGGTACCATTTGGAGGAGGAAAAATATAGCGAAGAAACTCTGCCCATTTGTCGAATCCATTGTCCCAACCCTTTAGCCTTTCCTCAAGCTAAAGGAGAATTAACGCAAAGCAGTTGGAGGACAAAAGAGGAGGAGCCCAGGATCAGGATCAAGGAGTGGTGGCTGGTCTCGACTTTGATTGTAAGTTGATTCATTTTTCAAATAATAAAAGAATACTTTTCCCGTCCCAATGCATGAGTTTTCTATGATTTTTTTAATTTATGCTTAATTTCTAACCCTCAAGTAGAGAAGTAGCATGCATGCATAGTTGTTTGTCTTGATTGCAGGTTATCTTTGGAAGGAGCAGCGCAAGCAAGTGGGCAAAAGCGCAACGGAGGATCTACACCAAACATCAATAACAAGGTTAATAGTTCCTTTCCATGCATGTATTGTGAAAGAGGGGTTTAAATTTTGGGTTGTAGGTTAAAAAGTAATTTCTTTACGGTCAAAATCTGCATGCAAGTCTGACCCTAGTTTTCTAGTCCGTAGGGTATTTTTCCCAACAACACTTAGTTCATTTTCCTATCTTTTCCATTATTCCTTCCATTATTCAGTCATCCAGTCAATCATCCATGAGAATGCACACACCCATTGAGATATCCTTTGTATCCTCATGACTGTACCCGAACCTGTATCCATATCCATTTTGTGTTCGTGTAGCTGGTTAGCTTGGGAGATGGACTAAAGAAGCAGGTTATCAGGCCCATGGGATATTGAAGAGGTGAGTTGTCAGGCCCGTGAGAAATTTCTCTCTAGGTGAGAGAATTGTTGGGAATTGATTTCCTGAAGGTGCAGAACTGCAGTTACAGTTCTCTGAGACTTCCTGTCTGACCTGTTACCGAAGCCCAGAAAGGAAGTGGGGCAATCGAAGGACTGTTGAGCAGAGAAGGGGCACATTTCTGAGGGTGGGACATGCATGTGTGGAATGAGGGACTATAGGTTGTTAGTTGAGTGGCACCTGATACAGAGTCTTTCATGTTGTCTATGAGCCTTTAGCTTGGTTAGGAATCCCTTTACCCGGGTGGAGTTTAGTCCTAGCTCGGGGGTGTCTCACTGTTGAGATTGATGAACAATGTGGTCTAAGGATGGGAGGTTCGTGGAAGGTATAAACAAAGTTGGTGACATTCTTACCAAGATAGGTGTCAATTGTGTGATAAAATTACATGTTGCATTGTTATTTATGTGCTTATTTTTATGGGTTATCATATGTGTGGTTATAACTGCGTTTAATTTTATGGGTATTGCCTATATATGTTGCATGTATATCTTTACTATTATTTCGGTGTGATTCTATGCATTTACAGATGTATTTGTTTGTTTATGTTTTATATATATGTTTCTACAAGAGCTCTGTGTGTATATATTTTAATTCCATGCAATTCGAAAAATTTATGTGACATAGCTCAGTTGGATGTTGGGTATGTTACAGTATGTTCCGCAGAGAGAATGAAAGCATTCTCTAGTGTAGCGTGGCCCAACATGGGTGGCCAGGGATGTTACAACATGGTATTATGTATACCATGCTATCTGATCTGGCAGGCCAGATTAGATAATAGGCTGCTAGATCAGATTTGCAATACAAGGAATTAGTGGCAAAATTATAGCAAAGTAATTTGCAGCAAAAAATTGAGGAATACGAGCTAGATAATGATGAAATTCTCATGTACAGGGGAAACATTTATGTACCAAATTCCCATAAGTTGAAAAATATGATATCAGGATAAATGCATAATGTGCCTTATGTTGGGCACCCAGGATATCAGAAAACTATTGCAGTTGTCAAGAGACAATATTATTGGCCAAGCATGAAGAAAGAGGTTGTTGATTTTATTGCCAAATGTTTGGAATTTCAAAAGGAAAAGGATGAGCATAGACATATGTCTGGTTTGTTATAGCCCTTACCCATTCCTGAGTGGAAATGGGAAGTTGTAACAATGGATTTCATCACCAAACTGCCTCAAACAAACAAGCAACATCATTCTATCATGGTAGTGGTGGCTAAGCTTACTAAAGCTGCCCATTTTATTCCAGTTAAGCTCACTCATAAGGAAACCAACATTGTTGATGTTCATATGAAGGAAATTGCTATATTACATGGCATACCCAGGACAATTATGTCTGGCAGAGATACAAAATTTACCTCAAAATTTTGGAAGGGATTATTTAATGGATTTAAAACAAATTTAAATTTCAGTACAACTTATCATCCAAAATTAGATGGGAAAATAGAGAGGGTGAATCAAGTGATTGAATATGTGTTGAGGATGTATGCTATGGATAAACCATCAAAATGGGAAGACTACCTACACTTGGTAGAGTTTGCTTATAAAAATGGGTACCAAGCATCTCTAAAGATGATCCCATTTGAGTCACTTTGTGGTAGAAAGTGCAACACACCAGTAATTTGGGATAACCCAGCAGACAGAGCAGTGGTTGGACCATATTTTCTCAAGAAAATGGAGCAAATGATAAAAATAAAGAAAAATTTAAAGTCTTCCCAAGACAGGCAAAAACGTTATGCTAATAAGGGAAGAACTCACAGGGAATTTAAAGTGGGTGATCATGTATTCTTGAAAGTGAAGGCCAACAAAAATTCCCTAAAATTGGGAAATTGTTCAAAGTTGTCAGCTTGCTCTTGTGGGCCATTTGAAATCCTAGAGAGGATTGGTCCAGTGGCTTATATGATTGCATTGCCTGCATCTATGTCTGTTCATAATGTATTCCATGTATCTTTGCTCAAGAAATATATACCTGATGTTAATCATATTATTGATTGGAATGTGATTCAAGTGGAGCAAGAAGGCTCTTTTCAAGTACAATCGGTACGCATTTTTGACTGAAAAATCAAACAGCTCCAGAATCGAGGCATAGGGATTTTAAAGGTCCAATGGACCTTGTACGGTCCTAAGGATGCTACTTGGGAGCATGAGGATGCAATGTGGGCATAATACCCACATATTTTTGAACATTTTTGAAATTTTGTTGTATATGGGTACATGATGCACTAAGGACAATGCATAAATAAGGGGAGGCAATTTTAATATCCCTAGGTCGAACCCAATTGTAATGTAAATGAAAATGTACTTAAGCTGGTGAGTTGTTTGATATCATTTTGTATGCACAGTTCATGGCATAGTGTGCGCATGTACTGTGCAGTAAAATGAGGAAGTTTGCACATTCCTGGATACCGCGCAACAACTTGAGTGCACGCAACTTTGAGGCCAGAGAGAGTTTTGTGTATATGTTGTGTTTTATAGACTGGTGAGCCAGTTATTATAATCTAGGATTCTCATGTTTTGATTACGCTAGAGATCCTAGATGTTAAAGGCTGGTGTGCCTACTTTAGTATATATCTCATAATTAATATAAAATTCATCATTGCATGTAGACCGACCACGATAAAAGAGATGGGGGACTAAAATCCACTGGTTAGGGAAAGGGAGGGGCCTAAAATTTAAGGAAAGGGGCTAAGCTAGGGAGCTTAAGCCAAAAAATAATATTATATTGATATTTCTTAAATCATAAAGTATGGATAATTATTTTATCCTAAGTTCTAAAGTTGGGAACAAGTGGGCCAAAGTAGCTTCCAACATGACAAGTGTCAAGTTGGGGACATGCATACATATTATTGGGACTTAGTTCATTTTCCTATCTTTTCCATGATTCCTTCCATCATTCATTCATCCAATCAATCATCCATGAGCATGCACACACCCATTGAGTTATCCTTTGTATCCTCATCACTGTACTTGAACCTATATCCATAGCCATTTTGTGTTCATGTAGCTGGTTAGCTTGGGAGATGGATTGAAGAAGTGGGTTGTCAGGCCTGTAGGATATTGAAGAGGAAGGTTGTCAGGACCATGAGAAATTTCTCTCTGGGTGAGAGAATTGTTGGGAATTGATTTCCTGAAGGTGTGGAACTGTAGCTACAGTGCTCTGAGACTTTCTGTTCGGCCTGTTGCTGAAGCCCGGAAAGGAAGTGGGGCAGTTGAAGGACTGTTGAGGAGAGAAGGGGCACACTTCTGAGGGTGGGACATGCATGTGGGGAATGAGGGAATGTAGGTTTTTAGTTGAGTGGCACCTGGGATAGAGTCTTTCCTATTGTCTATGAGCCTTTAGCCTAGTTAGGAATCCCTTTATCTGCGTGTAGTTTCGTCCCAGCTTGGGGTGACTCACTGTTGAGAGTGATGAATAGTGTGGTATAAGGATGGGAGGTTCGTGGAAAGTATGCACACATTTGGTGACATTCTTACTAAGATAAGTGTCAATTGTGTGATAAATTTACATGTTGCATTGTTATTTATGTGATTATTTTTATGGGTTATCATATGTGTGGTTATAACTATGCTTAATTTTATGGGTATTGCCTATATATGATGCATGTATATGTTTATTGTTATTTCGGTGTGATTTGATGCATTTACAAATGTTTTTGTCTATTTATGTTTTATATATATGTTTTTACAAGAGTTATGTGTGTATATATTTTAATTGTATGCAGTTCGAAAAATTTATGTGACATAGCTCAATTGGATGTTGGGTATGTTACAGAATGTTCTGCAGAGAGAAAGAAAGTGTTCTCTAGCATAGCATGGCCCGACATGGGTGGATGGGGACATTACACATTGAGTCAAATACCACTTATCTTTTGAGTGATGCCTCTTTAGACGAATCTACGCAAAAAAATCTTAACTTTACAATGCGACAGTGACTGGTACAAAGAGGTCAAGGATTTTATTAGACAAAACACAATGATGGTACCAATATTTGAAGTATTTACGTTGGATGATGACGGATTATTGAGATTTAAAAATCGAGCCTATGTACCGCCCAACGACGAGTTGAGGAGTTTGGTCCTAAACGAGGATCATAGAGCAGTGTATATGGCTCATCCTGGAGTCACAAAGATGAGAGCAGAACTTAAACCCTTATTCTTCTGGAAGGGATGAAGACCGACATAGTCAACTATGTGGTAAGATGTCTATAATTTCAGCAGGTGAAGGCTAAACATAGACATCCGACAGGATTACTACAGCCACATGCTATTCCAGAATCGAAATGGGAGGTCATTTCGATGGATTTCATTGTCGGACTGCCATTGACAGCAAGGAGACACTACTCGATATTTGTGGTAGTTGACACTCTGATGGAAAGTGATAATTTTATTGATGTGCATATGACATATCAGGCACCTGACATAGCTATATTTTTCATCAGTGAGATTGTGAGGCTTCATGGCGTGCCTAAGAGAATTATATCCAATAGAGGATCGATGTTTTCAGGATGATTTTGGAATAGTTTCCAAGAGGCTTAGGAACCCAACTTAACTTAGTATCGCATATCACACAGAGATAGATGGGAAGATCGAGCGAAAAAAAAATTCTTGGAGGATATGTTGTGCATGTACGTGATGGACCAATAGAAGCATTGGGAAGAATTCTTGCCACTGGTAAAATTCGCATATAACATCAGTTATCAAAGCACCATTAAGATGATGTCTTTCGAGCTTCTTTATGGGCGACCATGTCGGACACCTTTGAGTTGGGATCGGCTTGAGGATAGGGTCCTGGTGGGACCAGAAGCGATCCAAGAAATGGAAGATCAAATGAAAACAATAAGACACATGATCAAAGAAGCGCAGGATTGGCATAAGAGTTTTGTTGATGCGCATTGTGTCGACCGTAGTTATTGTAATGTTCCTAACTTGGATATTCTAGGAAACATAGCTAATGTGTGTGTAGGATTAGTTGTTTACAACAGATAAATGAGCATTCAAATAATAATGGAAACAAAAGACTACAAGCTTATATTATGAAATATCCTTAGAGTACAAATGTCGAATGCGGCTGAATAAAAATGAATCGCTCAGATAGATCGATGAAAAAATGATCTTAGCTAAAATACAAGAGAAAACTAAATGATGCACCCCTCCCTCTCTGGTAGACTATGTCCTAGCGATTCCACCGTCAGAATAGGACGAGGAACCAGGCAAAATATGCACTTTACCTTCCTCTCAAAATGGGTTGGAGGGAAATCTCTAAACTCTCCCTATATGGGGCGAGTCGATCCACTAAACCTCCTCAGAAGTTGTTCCCTCACTCTGAATAAGTGTGCCCTTGTTGTTGGACCCCGTGTAACTGCTACTAAAGAATGATGGAAGAACTGTGTGATCTTCTCGGTGACTAGGGTGTGTCTCTCAACACCAAAATCAACCAACTGGTGTCTTTCTCCTGGAGTCCACTGAACTATCTCTCCTGAGATGCGCCTCACTCCTCAATGACAAGTCATAATATGCATAATAACGAATTAGGTCGATGACCCTTCTCTTATAGATTTCCTACCCTAATTCACTGCTGAAACCCTAATTCATTGTTGACTTCTAATTTTAGCTCGTCTGTTCTATTTTTAGCTCATAATGACTTAAACACACTTTTAACCATTTTTAGCTCAATGCCACTTTCCAAACATAACACCTTTGACTAGAGTGACCTCTAGTAATCTTGTTTACCCCTTTTCTGGCCCTGGCTATAGTCTAATGGGGCAATTTAGACTATTAAGCCTCCTCTCTAGAGCTCCTATTTGGAAAGAGACATTACAGTCCTCCCTTACCGAGATTGCTTGTCCTCAAGCAATACCAATCCAGGGTGTTGCAACACCTACTCGCTCTCCCAATTAGCGTCCTCTACTGGAAGCCCTTTCCATCTGATCAAATACTTTCTAATGAACCTTCTCCTCAGTTTTCGCTCCCGGAACTCCAAAACCTCCTCTGGAACCAACTCGAACTACCCCTCCTCATCCAAAAGGGGAAGCTCCTCTAATGTCCTAACGAATTGTCCCACTGCCATTTTGAGGCAAGATACATGGAACACATGATGGATATTGCTCCTCTTTGGAAGCTCTAACTCATAAGAAACCTCGCCTACTCAACACATGATCCTGTAAGTCCCATAAAATATGGGCTTGAGCTTCTCATCCCCACTCTTCTTTAGAGATGATTGTATGTAAGGTTGGAGTCTCAAGAAAACCAAATCCCCAACCTCAAATTTGTGCTCTATCATGTGCCTATCCACACTCATCTTCTGTTGATTTTGTGCCACCTGCGGGTTCTCTTTCAACAACTTGATAATCTCCTAACTCTCTATGATCCAATCCTTGGCCTTGGGAGCTTGGCTCTCCCAAAAAACCAAGTCTACCAAAGTGGAAGAATCATACTCTTACAATGCTCGAAAGGGTTTCATATCAATGGACATGTGGAAGGTGGTGTTGTAGAAATGCTCTCCTAAATGAAGCCACTTTACCCATGTTCTTTGATGTCCACCTACATAGTTCCTCAAATATCCTTCTAGCCACTTTTTGATGATCTCGGTCTGCCCATCTGTCTAAGGGTGATAGTTGGTGTTGGGTGTCAACTCTGTCCCCACCAACCGACACAACTCTCTCCAAAATGTCCCCATGAACCGATTATCCCTTTCACTGACGATGTTCCTCGGAAACCCATGAAGTCTAGGGACCTCCCTGAAGAATATCTTGGCTATATGAATTGCGTTGTACTCTATTAGTATGGCATAGAAGTGAGAAAACTTGGTCAAAATTTCAACCACTACATAGATACAGTCCTTACCCTAGACCTTAGGTAGGCCTGTGATGAAGTCCATCGATATACTCTCCCATTTCTACTCAGGAACGCGGAGTGGCTTAGGTAGTTCTATTGGGAGAGCATGCTCTGAATTGTTCTTCTAGAAATTCACACACTCACTAATGTATCTCATAACATCCTATTTGAGGCCCTTCCATGAGAACCTCTCCTTGATCTGTCTGTAGGTTTTGAAAAACCCCTGATGGCCTGCTAGTAGTTAATCGTGAATTGTTGTGAGGATCTTCTTCCTGAGCCCTGAATATGACACCAAGTAGACTCTGTCATTGTAGAATATGACATCATCAATGACCCTATACCTATCATCCTGTATCTTACCATCCATAACCTCATAAGAGAACTTTTTCTTGGAATATTCCACTAACAAGTGGGATTTCCAATCTGCTAAAATCTCCATCAAAGAACATGTCACAGGTCTCCTTGATAGTGCATTGGCCACAATGTTGTTTTTCCCCTTGACATACTCTATGTCAAAGTTGAATTCCTATACCTTCGTCACCCATTTATGTTGGAACTCACTGAGGTCCTTCTGCCCAAGGAAATACTTCAAGTTGTTGTGATCTGTCTTGACCACGAATTTACTGCCCACCAAATATTGCCTGAATTTGGTCAAGGCATGCATGATTTCCAGCATTTCCTTGTCATAAATGGAGTACAACCTCTCAGGATGAATGATATTACTTCTCTCGAATATAATGGGGTGTACTCCCTGCATCAAAATGGCCCCGATACCCTCGTCAGATGCGTCACATTCTAGTACAAATGGAAAGGTGAAATCTGGTAATGCCAACACTAGACAAGTGACCATGATTTCCTTCATTTGATCAAAGGATTTATGTGACTCCTCGGTCCATATGAAAGCCCCATGCTTGGTAAGATCCGTCAGCAGTGCTCCAATCTGAGAAAACCCCCAGACAAATCTCTTATAATAGTTTCACAACCCAAAGAAACTCCTCAACTATGTCATGTTCCTAGGCGTTGGCCAATCCAGAATGACCCTGATCTTCTCCCGGTGCACATGTACCCCCTGTGCATTGATGATGTGGCCCAAGTAAAGAAACTTTGTCATACCGAACTCACACTTGGAATCTTTGGAATATAATGGTTGTTCCTCCATGATGCTCAATACCTCATCCAGGTGCCTCATATGCTCCTGCCATGTCTTGGTATAGACCAAGATTTTGTCGAAGAAAACTAGGACTGATTTCCTCAACTGGTCTCTAAATATGTGGTTCATGCATGACTGGAATGTGGCGGGTGCATTGTTTTTCCCAAATGGAATAACCAGGAACTCAAAATTTCCAAAGTGACATTGAATTTTCGTCTTCTCTATTTCGTTCTCTCGGATGTTGATCTAATGATATGCAGAGCGTAGATCAATCTTTGAGAATAAAATTTCCCTATTCAATTCATCCATTAATTCATCAATGCACATGATATGATACTGTTTCGTGATGGTTTTTTTGTTCAAGGCCCAGTAATCAATGCACATCCTCATGGTTCCATCCTTCTTCAGAACTAAGACAACTGAAGAGGCAAATGGGTTGTTGCTCGGTCTGATGTGTCCCATTGCTAGAAATTCCTTGATTTCTTTCTCTATCTCATCCTTGAACCTCCTATGATGATGATAAGGGGGTATGATCATAGGTTTGGACCCCTCCTCCAACTCAATGGTGTGATCAAACCCCCTTTCAGGTTCTCTCCCTGGTGCAATCGACCCAAACACCTATTGATGTCATCCCAACAAATTATTGATCTCTGTATGATATTATTGTCGGCCCTCTGAATCCTTCTGCATAGTCATCAAACACTCTGCAACATATGCTACCTCCCCATGTCTGAATATCCTCTCCATCCTCTTGGATGAAACTGTCATGGGTTCTCCTGTCGACATACCTCTTACAACAACCTTCTTCCCATCACAGTCTCTAAACCCCATCTCCAAGGTTTGGTAACTGGTGGTGATTTTTCCCAAGGTAATCATCCACTGAACTCCCAACACCACATCAGTGTCAGATAGGTTAACTACATAAAATGTATCTCTCACTTTGTAGTTTCCTAACTTTATCTCCAAGTTTGAAACTCTATCTAGACATTCCACTGTGTGGCGATTTTCTACTGCAACATCAAACCCCTCAAACTCCTATGTCTTAAGTGTTTGTCTCGATACCAGTGAAGCATCAATGAAGTTGTGGGTGGACCCACCATCTATTAGGGTGATTGATTATTTCCCCCAAATAGTCCCTCTTATCCAGAGGGTATCATACCTAGGAACACCAGCAAGGGTCGCTATGACTCCTCCCTTTGCTAGTTTTCGTCTGTTCGCCTACTCAAGAGATTGTTGAACTACTAGAGGATGGGTTCCTGCTAGTGTCGGTGGTCTATGGGGATATTGATCCTTTGCCTGTGATGACTCCTCCTATGAGTTAGTGGAACCACTGTCATGCTCCTCCTCCTCACTGTCCACACTATCTATTTCCACCTCAATATAATGAATCTCTCCCTTGCCCATGCACTTGTGGCCTGGGACCCAAGGGTCTCTATAGTTGAAGCAAAGATTCTTCCTCATAATATATCACCTCGTCTCCTCATCCAACTTCTCCTTGCCCTTCCATTCTCTCTGGAATGGATTCCTATCTCGATCTTTCTAGGGTATGAAGGGTTTGGAAAAGGGTTTAGTCTTTGGTACTAAGTCTGCCAAATATTGAGTGCATAGGATGGAATATTGTAAGGTGGGCGACCTGTATTCCTTTACCCATCGTCTCAAAGGCTCTGTGAGCCCCTCTGTGAATAGCATGATCATCCTGGGCTCTGATATATCTATCACTTCCATGACTACCCACTAAAACTCCGTGATGAATGCCTCTGCTGTGCCATTTTGTCTCAACTGGGCTAGATCCCTGAAGTGGATCTCGGGATCCTTCCTGTCAAATCTGTCCATGAGTCTCTCTTTGAACTCCCTATAGGAGGTGATAATACTGTGACCCAATGTCACAAATTCATGGTTCCACCACTCATGTGCCTCACCCTCCAAGTGTAAGGTAGTGAAACAGATGGCCTCTATCTTGGAAATCTAGTTGAGCTTGTAGTATGTGTCTATCTTTTGTACCCAAGCTCTGGCAATGCATTGGGACTATCCGTCGAAAGAAGGTATGGTGAGTTTACCAACTTTTCGGATGAAATCAATGTTATGCCCCTGTTGTTGTTGCGGTCCTCCTCTCTGTGGCTCTCTAGGGCGGTTCTTGAGTCTGAGTCCACAATACTTGACTAGGGTAATGTCCTGATGGAATTCATGACCCAATGTTGCATACTCCCTCATGTACTCTGCAATGTCCTCTGCATGAGTGTGCAACATCTGCACTATTGGTAGTTTTTTTTCTATTGGGTGTGCTCTCTGGAAACTGGGAAACAAATATCTATGAATCCTACTCGAAGGGGTGTATGCATGAGTAGGAGACTGGAGTCTACTGCCTGCCCCCAAGTTCCCATGTGTTGCATGTGGAGCTTGTGTGACTGTTGTGCCCCCTATAGCCAATCTATCAGCCACCTATGCCAAGGACTGAGTCATGGCCCACTGCCTAACTACTATATCATTGATAACCTTCATGAAGGTTACCTCTAGCTCCATGGGGGCCTTACCACTACCCTCTGGTCACTCATATCTGTCTCCTAGAATCCTTTCTTCCTCATGCTCAACCTCATGCTCTGCCCTTCTCTCTGCTTCCCTGTGTGCTTCTTCCTCTTCCTCTGAGCTAGGATATAAAAGAGGAAAGTCAGGCCTTGAACTTATTTCCTTTCGCCTATCGTAAGTGACATATTCATCCCCTTCGTGCTCATGACCATCTGGGTCTTCTGTTGCACTCATCGTCTTTAGTCACAGGATGGCAGGACTAAAGCTCTAATACCACTATAATGTTCCTAACTTGGCTAGTCTAGGAAATGTGGCTAATGTGTGCATAGGATTAATTGTTTACAGTAGATAAATGAGCACTCAAATAATAATGGAGACAAAATACTGCAAGCTTATATTATGAAATCTCCTTGGAGTACAAATGTTGAATGTGGCTGACTAAAAATAAATCTCTCGTCTAGATCGATGACAAAAGGATATTAACCGAAATACAAGAGAAAACAAAATTATGTGCCCCTCCCTCTTTGGGAGACTGCATCCTAGCAATTCCACCGTCATAATCATATGAGGAACCAAGTAAAATGTGTTCCTTGCCTTCCTCTCGAAAGGGGTCAGAGGGGAATCTTTGAACTCTCCCTGTATGGGTCTAGTCGATCCATTGAACCTCCTTAGAATCTGCGCCCTCAACCTAAATAAGCACGCCATTGTTGTTGGACCTTGTGTAACCATTTCTAAAGAATGATGGAAGACCTATGTGATCTTCCCGGTGACTAGGGTGTGCCTCTCAACACCGAAATCAACCAACTTGTGTCTTCCTCCTGGAATCCACTGAACTATCTCTCCTATGATGCGCCTCACTCCTCAATGACAAGTCATAATATACATAATACTGAATTAGGTCATTGACCCTTATCTTATATCTTTCTTACCCTAATTCACTGTTGAAACCCTAATTCATTGTTGACTTCTAATTTTAGCTCGTCTACTCTATTTTTATCTCATAATGACTTAAACGCACTTTTAACCATTTTTAGCTCAATGTCACTTTCTGAACATAACACCTTTGACTGGAGTGACCTCTAGTAATCATGTTTACCCCTTTTTTGGCCCTGGCTATAGTATAACGGGAAGGTTTAGACTATTAAGCCTCCTCTCTGGAACTCCTATTTGTAAAGGGACATTACAATTATGAAGTTGGCAATCAATTCTTCTTGCAGACGAAACCTCATAAGAGTTCGATCAATTTTGAGAAGGGTGCTAAAATATCTCCTAGGTTCATGGGACCTTTCAAGACTGTGGAAAAGAAGGGTATCGTGGCCTATCGACTAGCCTTGCCTGATTCTTTGAGGTGTATGCATGATGTGTTTCATGTATCTATTTTGAGACATTATGTTAGTGATCCTACACATGTTATTGACATGATTTCCTTCCAGGTATCGGACGAGGGTTCTCTTACAGTAGAGCCAATCCACATCCTGGACCATCGCATTCAGCAGCAACGATGTCAAACAATAGATCAGGTCAAGGTCTAGTGGGACAACTATAGTCCACACTCGGTGGCCTGGTAGGATGCATATGATATGTGTCAGAAGTTCCCATTTTTGTTTGATAGCTAGACATATGATACTGTGATACACTTTATTTCGGCACTTACATACTGTGAAACTTTGGGACAAAGTTTAAAACAAGAGGGGGTGTATGTAACATTCCACTCTCGTGCACACTGATTGAACTTATTCTTTGAGGGCACTTGCATGCAAGTGATCCGGGTCATTATACTATTGGTTGTTTTGATTATGATTATGAGATATTGTGGATTTGATGATATGTTATTTTGTGGTATTTACATAGACAGGTGTTATTGACTGGGTTCTCCTAAGTTGTGCAAGACTCTGGACGTTGAGGATATCAAGGCATCGATGAAACACCTTGGACTCTAGATCAAGTCAGGGAGGGGATTGTTAGGGTTTGAATGTTTTTTATGTGACATATGTACATATGATTAGATATTATGACATTGATTGTTATTGCTGACATGATTTGTTTATGGATGTAGGTCGATGATAGCTTGTTGACCAGACTCACATTTGGAGTAAAGGGGTCATGCACGAAAACCAAAGACATTGAGGGAGAGGTGTGGCAGTAGCCCTACCACAGCCTACTAGCACTCCCGCGATGGCTCGAACTATAGGTTAACGATTACCTATTTCAAGAGACTCGCGATACCATGAGGGCAGACTATGACAGTCGCTCATGAGGATTCTAAGGGGTGCGCAATAAGGTAGGGTCCTTATTCCTTAGAGGCCCTTAGTCTCCCACAATATCACCTGACGGATTATTGACTCCAGTGGTTTGACGTCTACCAAATTCAGTCAAGAGGCGAGTGGCACCCTTGGATCACGTAGTGTGTCTTGAAGGATGCGTCGCACAAAGAAAACAAAAAGAGGCAAGTGGCACCCTTGGATCATGTAGTGTGTCTTGAAGGATGCGCCGCATAAAGAAAACAGAAAGAGGTGAGTGGCACCCTTGGAGCACGTAGTGCGTCCTAAAGGGCACGTCATGATTTTAACTTTGGTAAGTTAATAAAACCTAATTCCTAGAAAACTATGCCTTAGGACCTGATCAGCCTTAAAATGAATGATGTGATAAGTAAACTTTAATAACAAAATTTCCCTTAAAAACTGTCTCCTAGCCTATTGAATTGAAAACCTAGGTCTGAGTAGAACCTTTGAACAAAAAAAAAAACTAATTAGACATGTAACAAGAAGGGAGTAAATAAAATTCAAGTATTAATAATTAAAGTGGAAATTTAATAAAGGTTTAATTAATAAAAAGGGTATTTGGTTGTTAAGGGCACCAGGAGGGGGAGGGTTTCTCTATGACCCCGATGGAAACCAAGAATTGGTCTATTCCTGAGGATTAGGGGAAGAAACCAATAACATGGCAGAAGCTCTCAGTCTCTGGCAAGGACTCATCCAAGCCCGGAAGCTAGGCATCAATGAAATCACGCTGATAGGAGATTCTTGGATCCTAATCCAAACCATGGTCACCAAATCATTACCAAACCAAATAAAACTTCGGCAACTCCTCATGAAAATTCAGCGGTTCTATAAAATCTTCCGAAAGATCATTTTTTTCCATGTTCTCCGGCAATTAAATGGAGAAGCGGATTAGGCATCTAACGCCGCCACCCCCTTGAGAAAGGGTCAACTCTCTTTCAATGGGACCATGTCCTCAACCCATTTTCCTTAACAGTTTGTGGTAGGGGTTTAGGTGGAGGATTCAATACAGGTGGCATATGAACGATCCTCCCCCATGCGTCCCAATTCATGGAAGCATATCTTCGTCACACCGAGCGGTTGCTCGCTCCGTGTGATGGTACTTATTCTTTCGGTTTGCATCACTCCACTCATCCCTGCATGAGCCATCCCTCATGACCCTCATGTAGAATTGTGATGAACCCATCCCCCTCCCACATGGCTCTCGAGCGAGGCCTCCTTTCATGGCGTCACATGCTCATGTTGTAGTTAAATCAAGGAAGAACTGTGTTGATCCCATCTACCTCCCACATGGTGCTCGAGCGAGGACTCTTTGAATCATGGTGTCACATGCTCATGCTGCAAATAAATCAAGGGTGGCAGAAACCTGCACCTCAGCCTCATCTCCCTTAGGTGAACTTTTGTCTCACTCGTCTCATTGCACTTGGCCCCCTAACCTCCAAACTCTGTCTGTTTCTTCCCCACCCTACCTAATGGCTTCCAGCTCCAAGTATGTTCCTCCTCCCAATCCTCCTCCCTCACTGGAACATGAAATCCATGAATTGAAGTGAAATATCAATGCGCATAGAGTATTTCTTATTAGGTTGGATGCAGAAGGTGGAAGAAGGTTCAAGATGATTGAGCAAGATCTAATTCAACTCAGAGAGGAAGTTGTAGAGGCCCTAACACACATGATGCAGTAGGCCAATGGCAGAATCGCAGAATTGGAAGCCAGAGTGGAAAAGCTGGAGCTTCAAACTGCCAAGTCGACCCTCCAGAACAAAGGAGTAAAGGCTCTACTTAACAAAGGACCCTCACATCCTAAACAACATGTGTAATTATGCCCATCTCCACTAATGGATCTGGCCCATTTTTGGTTATTTGGCCGACATATTGTATGCAGGTTTTTATTTTCATAGTAGCCAAGTTTTGGAAGCTAAGACAGGCTAGAATTTTCTGGGCTTTATATTATGGCACCTATATCTGTAATTTTGAAATCCATGCATAGGATGCATGTCTAAACTATGTAGATGTTTTCACAGTGGTCATACCACTGCTACATTAATATAAATTCCACTTTCTTGTCAAAAAAAAGGGTATTTGGTTGTTTTGTCTAAACCTGCTAATTCTAAACTTAGTTATAAAAAGGGGAAACTTTAAGAAAAAGGGAAACTTTAAGAAAAGGGGGAAACCTAAGGAAAAGGGGAAACTTAAAGAAAATGGGAAACTTAAAAGAAAAAGGGGAATGTCTAACTTAGTAAGGAATATATCCTTTGCAAATTTCTATTTAAAAACGAAATGCAAAGAGTAAATCACAACATTAATCGCAGAGCAATGAAGAGGAATAAATGCCCAGGAGAGAATTCCTTGCTGGGAAGAGAAATTATCCTACACTTATTATCCATGCATAGGAAAGAAGGGAATTTGAATCTAATTTTTTAACACCGGAGTGAAAGACAATCGATTAAGCTCCTGGTCGACTGCTCAGGCACGGACTAATAGCTTAAAGGATAAAGGAACAGAAGATAAAAACACAAATCTGCATACAAACCTTCTCCATGGAGAACCAAATAATAAATAAAATAAAATGCAATCAAGGAATAAAGAAAACGTAGTAATAAAACAAGTCTCAGAAACAAAAATTTAGAGACCCTGTTGCAATTTCACACTGTGCACTATTGCCCAGATAAAAAATATTATGCATAACTAAATGAGTCCTTTTATTTTAATAACATCTACACAAGCAAGATTTCGGCAATAAGGAAATGCATGAACAATAAATTGAGTTAGTATTCAATGCAAATTATGCACATGTGTACCGTAGCCAAATGTAAATGCTCTGAAGTTGTTGTCTCATGCACGCTCTGTCTAGCTCCCGCTTTCCAACCGATGTGACCTCACCGGTACCTCCCAGCCAACACTAGGGGTTCTCTTGTTCCCCCTGAGCCCCCTGACCCACAAAGGGGCCACGCACACGATACCAGATAATGATAGCACCCAGATCACCTTGCAAGGTTGAGATACCACTCATTACCCGAGCTGGATATCCCAACTCCCACAAGAGAAAGTTTAGTCAAGATGAAATTTCAGCAGCGTAACATTACACAAACCAGCTCCCCATAATCCTCCTCTTCCATCTCTTTTATAGAGTTTATTAGTCATTAATTTCCCCAAATCCTCATTAGATTCCTTTTTCATTTAATTAATTAAGAAAAACCTCCCCCGTACACATGTCGCCCAATCCCTTAGTTGCACCAGAAAATCAATTTTATTAATTAATTAAATATTCCTATTTCCCTCACCCACATAGAAGCATTTCTAAAAACGCTCATCGGTGTCCCAATATTCCCTTAAAATTCTTAAATGAATTATGCCTTAATTAATTCCTAGTTGAGTTCATAAATAGAAAGTTCCAAAGGCTAGATTCCTTACTAAGTTAGGCATTCCCCTTTTCTTTAAGTTTCCTCCTTTTTCTTTTTAACTAAAAATCAGATTTAACAAGTGTAGAAAAACAACCATTTACCTTTTTTATAAATTTAATCCTCCATTATAATTTTTACTTTAATAATTAAAGTTTGAATTTATCTACCCCCTTCTTGTTATTTTGTAATTATTTTTGTTCAAAGGTTCTACTTAGACCTAGGTTTTAAATTCAATATCTAAACATATGTACATATGTCACATCAACAACATTCAAACCCTAACAGTCCACTCCTTGACTTGATCCAGAGTCCCAGAAGTTTCCTCGATGCCTCGAAATCCTCAAAATCCAGAGCCCTACACACTCAGGAGAACCCAGTCAATATCACCTGTCGATGTAAACACAACAAAAATAGCATATCATCAAATCCACAATGTCTCATAATCATAATCAAAACAACCAATAGTATAATGACCTGGCTCAATTGCACACAAGTGTCCTCAAAGAATAAGTCTTCTCAGTGCATGCAAGAGCGGGATGTTACAAGATTCCTTGGGAATAAAATGTTGAAGCAATGATGCTCCAACTATGCTCATCCCATCTTGTTAATATCGAGAACGATCTTAGGCATATGGCTCTCTCTGCAGCGAGAAAGAAAATCTTGGAGATGGTTTTGCATTCTTTGAAAAAGTTTATTAATGTATATCAGAACCTTGGGCCAACATCTGATACCTTCATATATTTTATGAGGAGACAAAATTCAAAGGTGATGGGCCCTGATAAATGGGAAGTAGTATAGAACAGAGTTACAAAAGAGGAGGAAATTTGAATGTTCAATTTTAAGGAAGCTCCAAAGCGACCGATGTTGAAGGTGAAGTATTTCAAGAACCCAAACATTGTAGGACATATTTATAATATATTCTTGGTAGCATAATGGAGGTTTCCATGGAATGATGAGGTACCAATTTACTTTTCTATGCGAAGTTTTTTTTGGGCATGCACCCCAATTATAATAGCCTACCATATCGATATTATGGGGTTGGTAAAGGTCGAACATATGATCAAAAAAGGGCATATCGATATGCATCATTGTTGAGGCATCCACCACCTTTGGTATCTCACCCAATAGGGGCATTTGCTTCACATGCAGAGATGCAAACCACATCACAAGTTGGCAAGGAGGCGAGGAATGCAATTGGAGATAATTTAGAATATGTTTTGTATGGTATTGATGTTGGTTTGAACTAACAGAGGGTGCAATCCATTACTCGGGAGAGTTATGCTGACAAGATGTATGAGGATATAGATTCCATGAGTGTATAAGAGTTACGGGCTTATGCAAAATTTTGTTGCAATGGATGGAAAGAGTTAATTAGTCATGAGGAATCAAGTGTTGGACTAGTATGTGTTTTAGTTTGTAACTTTTTCATGCATTCGGGGATAGTTTTCTTGTTATTAGATCTAAATACATATCATTTCATTATTAGAAATAATTTATGTGTTGCATGTTCATTAATCATAGTTTGGTCAAATGTTAAATGATTCCTCATTAAATAAGGGACTTGATTCATCAAATTTAAATTTAGATGCAATGAATCAGGTATGTTTTTAAAAATATTCATATCTAGACTTTAGTTGTATAATTTCCACACCTTGTTGACGAATCAATCCAACAAATTTATATCTCGCCATTAATGTGAACGCATTTCTCTAAAATTCAAAGTTGCTTTGTTCACAGATTCCCTTTCCATCTACCAACACATGTATAGGTTTATCTGAGTTGTCATCGCAAATGTTAGGGGAATTTCAAGAGGAGGAGGATATTGAGGTTGGCACATCACAGGTATTGCATCTTTTGAAGTTTAAAATTATGATTTCAAGTGTCAATCATTTAATTTTAACTCATCAAAAATTATTTTAAAATGTTGTTTATGTAAGTAGATTCCTTCATGGACATATGCAAATTTCAAATGTGTTATAGGACAAATTGGAGAAGAGAGTGTCAAATAGAGTGCCTGAGAAGGATGCATCCATACTGGAGAAGGATTTCTTCATACATGATGATGCATAATTCATGTATATGTACAGTGAATTTGTAAGTTCTTGTGTGTTTTTATGAGGACTTTATTATATACACATGAATACTTAAATTTATTTTTCTACTTTTTAAAAATTTTATGGTTTACATTATAGATATGCACATGATGCAGTTGCCTTGTATTACTTTCATCCATATCAATGGTTTAGAATAATATATACTTAGTATTTAGACATAACTACATGTACTATCCTTAATGCATTTTCCAGATCTATTTTTTTTCCTTTTGAAAGATGTGCAAAACAACTTTTTAGGTCCCTTTTTTCTTTCCTTTTGAAATATGTGCAGAACAAATTCAATATTCTTTGCCTACATTTCTTTTGCAAAAAGAGTTCAACATTATTTTTAAAACCATGGCTTATTTGTAGTTGAAATACACTTGTAGCAAGATTGAAGTTTTGGTTGATCAAATAAATTAAATACCATTTGCCTACATTTATTTTGCAAAAAGAGTTCAACATTATTTTTAAAACCATGGATTATTTGTAGTTGAAATACACTTGTAGTAAAAGTGAAGTTTTGGTTGATCAAATATTCCTAGTTGATCAAATATTCCTTGTATAATATTTTAATTAAGCATTTTCTATTCATTGAAGGGTTAGTCAACCAATCCCTATATAAATTTACCATCATATAAAATGGTATATCTTTGGGGAAAGAATGGGGAAGGTTCCACCACCCCTTATTTCTTTGAGTATTGTCTTGAACTTTTCACTAATTTCTTACCAACCATGAACTAACTTTTCTAGATTTAAAAAGAATGGGGAATGTTCAAACCACCCCTTATTTATTTGAGTATTGTCTTGAACTCTTCACTAATTTCTTACCAACCACGAACTGACTTTTCTAGATTTGAAAATATGTTAGAAATACGCTAGATACATAATTTTACTTATGTTTAGATCATGATGCATGCATTTTTGAAAGATCATTTGATTATATGAGGACATCTATCCCACAACTGAAAAATGAAAGATTTATCTTCTTGGAAGAATGGTGTAATATGGAGATTTATGTTTTTTGCATACAATGAAGTGAATTTCTTCTTGGGGTATTTTCAATATCTTAACTTGTTACTTACTAACCACCAACCAATATTCCTAGATTTATAAATATATTTTACATGATCGTAGTGTTTTCAAACTCTTAACTTGTTTCTTACTAACCACCAACCAATATTCCTAGATTTAAAAATATGTTGTCCATTATCTTGTGTTTAGATCATGGTGCATACAATTGATAATATGAGAACATCTATTTCAGAAGAAAAAGGGGAAAGATTTATCTTCTTGGAAGAATCCAAATTTATATTTTCTTCATACATCTAAGTGATTTCATTCTTGGGGTATTATCTAACTCTGAACATTGATTGCTTACCAACCACACACCAACTTTTCTCTTTAAAAATATTATTTTTATGATCGTACTAGTTCACATTAATGTAGGAATTTTTGAAAGAGAAATTGATTATAATTTGAACATCTAAACCATAGAAAAAAATATATGCTTTCGAAAGAATGGCTTAATATGGAGAGTAGAATCAAAAGAGAGCGATAATCTTAGATCCATGGAACTTCGGTTGGGTATGTTAATCTTGATTGAATCACTTATTTAATATTTATATGTTTATTATTTTAGACAAGTATATACTAATATGTATTATTGGTTTTTCTTCCTTGTTACAGTGATGTCTGTGCATGGAGCATGAAAGAGAGCATGAATGTCTGAGGATGGACTCCAACACCTTTGGTATGACAATTTTTCTTGAGCTAGTTTATTTTATTTATCTAAATAGTATGTTAAACAAGTGTACACTTTATATTAAACAAGTATATATTGTATTTAAGTCAAGTATTGGCCATGATTATAATCTAGGCTTACGATATTTGTGTTGGATAGTCTTATCAGTAATTTGCAATTCGTGTCCTTTGCAAGGGGATGTTGGCAATGCGATTGATAGGCTATGGAAGAAGAAAGTATAACTTGGTCAATGATTTTTTCAAGATGGAGAAGATGTAGGATTTGAATCTAAAAAGAATGTGTAGACTTTATTAAATTTCTCTATGGAAATATACATTTATGGAGACAAACTCTTAAATCTGTTAAACTATATTATTATTAATTTTATTATTAGTTGAAGTTTAATTTTCTATATAGGATTATTTTATGTGTTGCTAACATTTATTCATCTATTTGAATTTTTATTTTTTTTCGGTTTAACACTCTCAAAATACTCATTCTACTAGTTGCTTGCAATGAATTTCAATCACTATTTGAATAATTCAATGATAATTTTATATATAATATTAGTTGTGGGAGATTAAATAAGCCATGTAAGAATATATAATATAGTCACTTTTATATTAAAAAAATGAAATTTAGCTGACAAAACTTTTATAAATTTATAAATTACTGCTAAATCAAAGAGTTTATATAAATTCTTATAGGGCACTTTCTGTTTTAATTTATGTTGTTAATAGTTTTGAGGTGAATGCATTAATGAGGTATTTATTTAGTTAGCATGTATTACTATTATAATATTTGTCTTAAGTGGACCAATAGTAGTTGGCCTTCATAATAATCAAGCAATGTTCCCCCTACAAACTACTATTAAAAATAACATTTAAAAGAAAAACCTAAAAAAAAAAAAATCAAATGCATGAGAAAGATAGTGTAACTAAATTAATACAAAAGGTCAAAAGACTAACTCTTAAGACAATTTATATCCTTAATTGGAACCAATCATTTAAATGCATCCATGCATAAAGAATTAATGGACCTAGGAGATTTGAGAAGATACGGGTTCTTGCCTTTGATATCTTGAAATAATCAAATTATTATAGGGCACTTTCTATTTTAATTTATGTTGTTAATAGTTTTGAGGTGAATGATTTAATGAATTAAAGACATCCATGCATAAAGAATTGATGAACCTAGGAGACTTGAGAAGATGTAGGTTCTTTCCTTTTATACCGTGAAATAATTAAATTCTTATAGGGAACTTTCTATTTTAATTTATGTTCTTAATAGTTTTGAGGTGAATGCATTAATGAGGTAGTTATTTAGTTAGGATGTATTACTATTATAATATTTGTCTTAAGTGGACCAAGACTAGTTGTCCTTCATAATAATCAAGCAATGTTCTGTGACATTTATTTGATTTCTTGTGTAATTCATGGGATTATTTTTTCTCATCTTAATGTCATTATTTTTTTAATGATGGGAGACCCAACGATATTGGGTACTTCATACTTTCATTTTATCATATCATTTATTTTGAGATAGATCTTCAAATTAAATCTTCTCCTCATTGATTTTCCATGGCTCTCCCACATAGCTTAGGTTGATGGATTGTTGGTTGTCATTGATTTCAACTATGGGAGAGTGATATTGTAGATTGATGTCAACCCTTGGAGAAAGTTTGGTAGTGAATTTCGGTAGCACAAGGCTTGGGTAATGGACCCAAGTTTGTTTGATGTAAAGATGACTCATTATTGTCTTCTCATGGTTGATAATAAGTACAAATGGATGAAATCCAAAGTGGTCCTCTTATGGTGAAATCCCTTACGGGAAGACGCTTTGTGGATTGAGTTATCCTAAACGTATGGTTAGAGAACCCATGATTATTTGTGGAATAATGAGATTAAGTTCAGTGAATTTGTCAGTGAAACTATTCTAGATGGATAGTGATTTTCATGCCATTTTCGGTGGTATTTGGAACGTCACATAACTCTTCACGATTAGAGAGTTATGGCCATGAGAAGTTGGAGAACCAAGGTTTGGGTAATGGACCCAAGTTTGCTTGATGCATAATGGTATGATTTTTGATATATTTTCATGTAATACTATTCTATATGGATAGTACATGTCATTCAATTTATGGTGGTATGTGGAAATTCACATAACTCCTCACAGTTTGAGAGTTATGGCCTTACGAAGTTGGAGGACCCTCATATGTCATCTAGAAGCCCCAAAAGGTCAAAGTAGTCAAAGTGGTTTAAGAGATTTTAAAAGGTAAATAATAAAGTGAAGTGATGTGTGTACTATAATTCAAAGTGAAAACAAAATAAATTATTTAAATAATAAATTTAATGGAGAAATAAGAAGTGGGTTAAACCTAAAATAAGGAAAGTGGGCAAAGTGACCTAGAAGATATTTTTAGGGAAGCTACTTGGAGAGTATAAATAAGAGGAAAGGCTCTCTCATTTTATATAAAACTTGAGAATATTGAATATCTATATGTATTTGAGGTAAACAAAGGATATATAAGCTGAATTTCAGAGGGAAGTTGAAGAAAAGAGGTTCGGAATTCAAGGGAGGATAAATTCTTTTGATGATGATTTCTAAGGTATGTTATTTACAGGTCATCTCACCATTTTCACAATAACATTTTTTCTAGAATGATTCAGACCATGAAATTTCTATTTCATTGAGGAAACATATCCAAGTATCTGTCATAAAAAAATCATATTGTGGGTCGTTGTATTTTTGGAGTTACACTCCATGGAAATAGGGTTTGTGGCTAGTCTTGAAACTAGTCTAAAACAGGTGCTTCAAGAAAAAACATCATAACTTATTCATAACATATCAAAATTATGTAATACTATATGTGTTGGTTAGATTAAATTATGTATCATGTTGTGTAACATTTTTAGAGAGATTCAAAAAATATTCTATGTGGGGCATGCTCTACAAGGCCTCTCTCTAGAATAAGCCAGAATTCAACAAGGTATGCCATTTTTGCTATAACTCCTTTTCTGAGAGGTTTCAAGTAGTGAAACCTGGAGGAATTGCATAAAAAACATTGAAGAACATTGTGTATCAGTTTAATATATTTTTTCATTACAGGTACATAGTTATGATTATTTCAAGTTAGGGTTGTTGACTAATCCAAAACTAGGCATGTGAGACTAAAGAAAAGTTTGATGAAAATGATAGTCTCTTGTTGTTAAAGTTAAGGAAGGTTTGCAGGTATGTGATCATATACACCAGGTCTATTACAGAGTTACAAATAAGATTTGGATGCTAAAATTGATGAGGTCATTTGTTTGAGGTACATGTCAAGTACATGGTTGAGACAAGTAGTTGATGAGTTGGCACATACATCAGATGTATAGTTGATGATGTTGGTACATATTGATGAGTCATAGTTGATGATTAGTTGATACATGATAGGTACATACTTGGTACATAGTTGGAGGCACTTGCTAGTATTATTGTTGACATGTGGTTTATGGATGATGAGCATACTTGTATTATTAGAAGCACATATTGATCTTGGTGATGATTATGAGTTGTTGTGTTATACTTGGTTGATGCACATCTTTGAGAGTTGTCTTGGGGATTGATCTTGGTGAGTAGATATGATTTGGTTGATAAAATTTACGAGACAGGTTGTTGTGATAGGTTGTTTGGACAAGTTGTTGTGACAGGTTATTTGTACAGGTTTGGTGCATGGTTGATGCACTTGTTCATGGTACAGGTTGAGGTACAGGTTGGTGCATGGTTGATGCACTCGTTTATGGTATAGGTTGATTACAGGTTGTTTGGTATAGGTTGGTGCATGGTTGATGAACTTGCTTATGGTACACGTTGATTAGAGGTTGTTTGGTACAGGTCGGTGCATGGTTGATGCACGTTTTTATGGTACAGGTTGATTACAGATTGAGGTATAGGTTGATGAATGGTTTAGGTTATTGGTACAGGTTATTTGGTGCAGGTTGATTGGTACAGGTTTACAGCAGTATATCTCACAATGATATTGTGACAATGGTTCCATCATTCTACTTATACGTCAGGGTGGTTGGATGGGGCAAGGACAGGTGGTTGTATCCACCTTCCGGTTGTAGTCGAAGAACATAGGGGATTTTAGCCTCCTTCTGGTTGTATCTAGAGAATTGGGGAGTTGGAGCTTCCTTCAGGTTGTAGCCTGAGAAACTAGGGGGTTGGAGCCTCCTTCCAGTTGCAGCTGGAAAACAATGAAAGTTGGTGCTTCCAATGAATGTAATTTTTCAAGACATATAGGATAAATCATTCTATGGTTTTCTCCCACTTTGGTTTCCATGTAAAACACTGGTGTATTGTGTATGTGTATGATTGTTCATTTGTTCATTTCTTATTTACTCTGCATTTATTGGATGATATTGATACATTGATATAACAATTGGATTATATGATTAAATAGGATTATATTGCTCTATTAATGATTCACCCCCCCTCTCAGTAATCCAATAATTGGTATCAGAGTAGGTTCCTTCAGGAAACAGTTTAACCATTGGAAGGAGATCATGGATTATTCTGAGAATGGAGTACCAATGTTTAATGGTCAGAATGGTTTTAAGTATGAGATGTGGAGCATAAGGACGAAAGTATTTTTACAAGCACAAGGACATTATATTTGGCTATCAGTTGTTATAGGATATGATAGTTCAAAAAGGGAAAAGACTGCAACCAAGAAGGAGTTGAGGAAGAATAACAAAATAACAATGGATTTCATCTGGGAAGGATTACCTAATCTGGTAAGAGAAAAGGTTGGTAAATGTTCATCAGCAAAAGAACTTTGGGATAAGTTACATAACATATATTCTTCACCCATTACGGATTCATAAAATTTCAAAGAAGATGTAGGTACAAATCAACAAGAATTATGTTCACCATGTCAAGTAGATTCAGAAGATGAAGAGTACATAATCACCAGAGGTATGTTGTTTTGTTTTAATTTTGAAAAACATGGACATATTGAAATAGAATTCCATGAAGGAAATGAGACATAAACACTAATTCAAAAGGAAGACAATTATAAAGAAAAACTTATTAGTTCATTAGATGAACTAAGAGAAGAAAACAATTCACTCAAGAAAGAATTGATGAAACAAAAGGAAAGTGTTAAATTTTTTGAAGAATCCCAACAGGTCATCGAGAACTTAATAACTCATCTAGAAGAAGATAGAAAGATCAAAGAAAATCTTGAATATCAAAATTTGTGTTTTGAAACCAACATAGCATCATAGAAGGAAGAAGAATAAATGAGAGAGAATATATTGATAGATCATCTTAAGGAAACAACTAATGATCTAAACCATCTTGAGGCAGAGTTTGGTCAATACGAGAAAGGACTTGAAGAAGAAATAATCACATTAAAAATTCATCTTGAAGAAGAGAAAAGAAAAGAAGAAGTCATGAAGTCTCAGATAATGAATAAAGAAGAAGAGGTTGAGAAGCTTGAAGAAGAAGTTGTCACATTGAGAAGTAAAATATTCAAGCTCAATAAGAACATTAAAGAGACAGAAACATCCACATCACTTATAGAGAATAAAGAGAAGCACTCTAGGTTGCTAGAAAAGAAGAATGAAGAAAACAAAAAGCGTTATGCAGAAGTACTCAAAGAAAGGAATCATGGTCAACCAGAATCTAACAAAACTATTGAAGATAGATCTTCAAGAAGACCACCCATGTTCAAGCCACAAAGAAGCTTCAATCGTGATTATGATCAGTCAAGGAAAAAATTTAGAAGGACTACACCACAAACAAGTCATTCACTCCCAGGTATGCAAATTTGTTTTATGGTAATTGTTTTTATTGTACTAACTTTGGACACAAGGTTGCATATTGCAGGGATTATAAAAGAAATTTTCAAGCAAGAAGTGCCTATGTGGTCACACGTAACATTGAGTGTTACAAATGTGATAACTATGGACACATAACCAATGATTGTATAAGCATGATTGATACTTCCATGAAAGATAATATTGATATCAGATATAAGAAAGTATGGATAAGAAAACAGGAAGAATAGGTGAACAAAGACCAGGTATCAGAGATCGAAAGATTGGCAATAAAACAAGATGAAGAAAATTCTACAGAGAAAAGGAAAGATGTCAGATACAGAAAGGTTTGGAAAATAACTGAAAGAAAGGAAGGATAGGTAAATAAGAAACATGTTCAAGAGATTCTACTTTCAGGCATTGTAGTGAAAGATGAATCCACAGAAAGAAAGAAAGAAATCAAAGCTCAGAAAGATAATGAATCTACCAATGAAGATGATGATGAATACACATCAGAGAAGGAATTGTTATGATCCATCCATCTTAGAGACTCCCAAGTAATATGAATATTAAATAGGGGGAGTCTATGTGATAGTTGTGACAGACCAAAGAACCATCCTTTGAGCAGCTTGCAGAGTTTGAGAAGACAGATTCATAACAATCAGTTAGTAGAAGTATAGTTTGATAGATTAATCAAGACTTCATGATAATATAGTGATAAATGGGTCAGCATTATGGATAGTTGTGAAAGTAGAGTCTTGGACAGTATGGACAGAGATGGATTCGTAAGAACACTTAGCAGGTTTGGACAGAAATATGATAGTGACGAGAGAATGGATTCATAGATTGGTTCAGAGAGTGGTTCAAAGAAAAAGGAACATTATCATAATGGATGATAATTACATAGGAAATGGCTCGAACAATGCCAATGGATTCCAAATTGATAGATATTTTTTTGGACACATACAGTGCATGCATCAATTCACATTCCAAATAGAGTAATGCTCAGAAACAACAATGACAAAACTCCCTACGAACTATGGAAATGAAGCGCAGACAACAACCTCTACATCAAGGTAACTCAAGGTAATATTTTATTAATTGAAATTTGTGTTGATGATATTGTTTTGGAAGTACTAATGGCAGGTTAAGCCAGAAATTTGCAAAAGATATGTAGAATGAATTTGAAATGTCATTACTTGGAGGAATATCCTTCTTTTTGGGTCTTCATATATGTCAAAGAAACAAAGGAATTTTTATTTCTCAAACTAAGTATATCAGATAAATCCTAAAGAGGTTCGGAATGGAAGATTGCAAACTAGTTACCACTCCTATGAAAACTAGTTGCAATTTGAGAAAAGATGATGATTCAAAGTCTACAAACTAGAGGAAATACAGGTCAATGATTGGTATCTTATTATATGTGACAACATCCAGACCAGATGTAATACAGACAGTTGGACAGGTGGAACGACTTCAAGCAGCCCCAAAGGAATCACATGCATTAGTAGTGAAGAGGATTTTTAGATATCTTCAAGGAACATAAGAGTTTGGATTATGGTATTCAAAAGGAAAGGATATATAACATATTTCCTACACAGATGCAGACTAGGCAGGTTGCATTGATGACCGATGAAGCACCAGTGGAGCAGCATTCTACTTGGGTGAGTGTTTAGTACCATGGATAAGCAAGAAACAATCATCAGTATCTTTATCTATAGTTGAGGCAGAGTATATTGTAGCAACAACAGGTTGTACACAGGTTCGTTGGATGAAACAAACTTTGACAGATATACAATTTGAGTATCATGAGCCCATTCCAATATATTGTGATAATACAAGTGCCATCAGTATCTCAAAAAACTCGGTGATGCACTCCAAGACGAAGAACATTGCAATCAAGTATCACTTTCTACAAGAATGGGTTGTAGAGAAGAACATCAGAGTTGAATATGTGGGAAAAAAAGAACAAGTGGCATACATATTTACAAAACTGCTTCCATGGGAAGCCCTTGAGTATCTTCGCCAGAGACTAGGAGTAATTTCTACTCCAAAATTAATACTTTTGAATTCTTATCTTATATGTCTTATATGTACACGAGGAAGCACCATAAATAGGACAAAGGGGGAGAGATTTATCATATGCAAAGGCAAATGCTTGGAGAGAGAGCATAGAGGCATGTTTCCAAGGAGCAATTGTCAAAAGGGAAGAATGAGCGATGTGACTTTAGAGTGATACCCTTTGTAAAATGGGGAGATATTATTCATATGAACGGAAAGAGAGTAATCAGAGGATTATAAACACAAATAAAAATCGAAGGCACGTAGATAGGGGGAGCAGCCCCAAGGGGAGTTCAGTCAGGGGGAGAATCCCCAAAGGGAGATACCCTTTGCCATTGATGTCAAAGGGGGAGAGATAGAAACATTGATAAAGAGTATAAGCATGAATGTTATCATGACTAAGTGTTTCCATCAATGTTGGTGTTTCCATCAATGCCAAAGGGGGAGATTGTCAAACAATTGGCTTAGGTTGATGGATAGTTGGTATGGATTGTTGGTTTTCATTGATGTCAAATATTGGAGAGTGATATTGTATATTGATTTCAACCCTTAGTGATTGATAACATTCATTATTATACTCTTTATCAATGTTTCTTATGTCAACCCTTAGTGATTGATGTCAACCCTTGGAGAAAGTCTGGTAGCGAAATTCAGTAGAACAAAGGTTTGGGTAATGGAACCAATTTTGTTTGATGTAAAGATGACTCATTATTTTCTTCTCATGTTTGATAATAAGTACAAATGGATGAACTCCAAAGTGGTCCCCTTATGGTGAAATCCCTTACGGGAAGATTCTTTGTGGATTGAGTTATCCTAAAAGTATGGTTAGAGAACCCATGCTTATTTGTGGAATAATGAGATGAAGGTTAGTGAATTTGTTAGTGAAACTATCCTATATGTATATTTCTTGTCATTTGTTTTCTGGGCATATGTGGAACGTCACATAACTCCTCACGGTCAGAGAGTTATGGCCATGAGAAGTTGGAGAACTCAGGTTTGGGTAATGGAACCATGTTTGTGTAACATCCCGCTCTAGCGCACTAACAAAACTTATTCTTTGAGGACACTTGATCGCAAGTGATCTAGATTTTTATGATGAAGAACCACTTAACCTTGATGATGATGCCTCATGATTGATGACAAGATGTTTTACTATTGCTATATACAGGTGCTATTGACTCAGTTTCATTGAGTGTGCAGGGTTTCGGACCTTGAGGATGCAGAGGCATCGGTGGAACTCCCTTGGACTCCGGATTGAGTCAGGGAGTGG
>ML778275.1:112114-155364 GCA_009831015.1 Picea engelmannii | reverse complement strand
ACACACCCCCAACATAGGGGTTTGGTGACCTCAATATTTTTTGCAACGCCTAGTTGTGTAGGTAAGGTTTGCAAAGGAGATTTCTCCTTTTAGGGGTGATATCAAAATACAATTCACAAAATTTCCAAGTGTTTTGGAAATCCTTCTTCATAAGAGATATGCATCATTCAATGTTATATTTGTATCATTGATCTTTTAAGTATAAATCATAGACCCTAGCAAGTGGTCTATGTGCCAACATTTTGTAAGCTTGTTCAATAATCTCCTCACATACATTTGTTAATCTTGCAATTTCCTAATCCTTTTTTGTATTTTCTTGCATTTGTTTTACTAGGTCAATTTTTATCTTGGTATTCTCATTACCGAGGACTTCTAAATTTTCATTAAAATCTATTGAGGTTAAAGAAAATTTCTCTTCAAGAAAAGTGATTAGTTGGTTATTCTCAAATGACAAAAACAAAGTTCTCACCTTTTTATTCTTCTTATTTCTTCCATTGCTACTTCACCTTGAGAAATCAACAATTGTCTCATCAAAACTTTAATTGAATTTGTGGCCACAATGTGTGTTAGAATCCTCTTTTGCAACCTATTTGAACCATATCTCCTTATCCTCTTCGAAATATGATCAATAACATAGCTACTCTCTTCATGTATCACATGTGTCTTTTCATCAACAAGGTTGTTGATTTCTTCTTTTCCTTTAACAATTGGAATCCCTAACAGGGTGGCAGGATCTTGCTTGGGCTAAGGTATTTTCCATTCCAGCCCTAGAAACATTTGATTCTAGTTCCTAATCTATTGAGGAAAACACTTTTAATGTGCAACAATTGTCCACATTTTCTTCATCTTTTAACATGATGAGACAACACCCAGGTACTAAATTTGATGGTGTTGTTCAAAATTCAAGATCTTAAAGGCTGCAAAATACATTGTCCGAGATGAAAACAAAAATTTGAAATCTTCTTTGATGTTTTTAACTTCTTCCTACCAAAACTGAAGTGAAAGAAACGAATGTCATTCGAGGAGACCACATACAACTCGAGTTTCTGAATATGATTGAACTTCTGACTGGAATCTGTGTGTGAGAGACAAGTTATTTTGTGTGTAAATGAGCAATCTGTGGGATATTTTATGTGTTGTTGAGAAACATACCCCAAGTTGCTACTGTTTGATTCACTGCATTCCGCACCATAGCCATAATCCCAAGTCTGTTTGATTCACTGCATTCTGCACCATAGCCATAATCCCAAGTCTGTTTGAATAAGTGTTAGGTTGATTCCATGTTTTATCACATAAAAGAAGTTGAATCCATGGAAAGCCTCTCTCACTTTCCTAAACTCATACATTCCCACTTGTTTATGATTGCTTGAAGTGGGGGTAGCACCCATATACCATTATATAGCATAAATTTTGGCAGTCGCCATGTTTGGAACCACCCTCATTAACTTAATTGGATGATTAATATAACTACAATGAAGGTATTTACAATGCATTTCGATTGAACCTATTGTTTTCAAGTTATACTTTGGTGTATGCTTCATAAAAAGACCTATTCATTCACAATTAAATATTTCAGTAGTGGACTTCGGTGCATATCCATGTATGTATTCTTCGCAACAAGGAGTGTTTCACATTAATCCCCTTAACTTGCCTTCTAACATTACCTTAAAGAACAATTGTGACCCCAAGATGAATGCTTGGCTAAAGGCATGTTTATGTCCCTAATTTTACAAGGGTGATAGAAAATTCTATCATCAATCCATGCACTTTCCTATCAACATTTTATTATTAATCTTTACGCTTTCCTATCTGCATCTTCATTTTCCTATTTGAAGCGACTAGATCTAAAATTAACAATGTTATTTGTTTGTATTCCTTTGTATTAATGTTTACGCTTTCCTATTTACATGTTCTTTTTATCAATTTTCCTATTTGAAGGGATTTGATCCGAAATTAATAATGTTCTTTGTTTGTATGCCTTTCTCTAAAATTGATGAATGTACCATAAATTTAGTTCATATGATTTCTAAGATCAATGGTCACCAATTCATTTGTAACAACTAACAAGAGTCTCTTTAGCATGTCCCTTTCTCTATTCCTCACCTTTAGAAATATTTCTAGCATCTCCTCCATCATAAAAAAAATATGGTTTTGTTTCCATTAGGAGACATGAGCTTCTTGAAGCCCTCTACAATTGATATAGAGTCTTCTGGTGCACCCTTTTACCTATATAGGTTTCCCTCCCACAAGATATATATCAATAATTCATTTTATCCCTTGCTCCATCCAAATTTCCCATAGCCCTACATCATGTCATATATTTTCATTTGGAGACATCAAGAGAGTTGTTCACATGATCAATAACAATAGAGTTACATATGAGGAAGACCTACACATTGAGTTCCTCAAACATGGTATTCACTCTATCAACTTACATATTGTCAATTTGTTTGATTTATTGTGTTGTTTGATCAAGTTCTCCTTTCACATTGTTCCACCATATCATCCAATCCATTTTGAAATCAAGGTTTAGTTAAGATCCTACAATTACATGACCATCAGGATTGGACACACTTAAATACCTGTTATCAAATTTAGTTAAGATCCTATGTTGAATGACATAATTTTTTTTTTTAAACCACAACATTGGTCGCTTTAGTGACTAACATGTTCATCACTAGTATTGGAAATTGGTCACAAACACCAACCTGTTAGTCACTAGAGCGACCAACATGTTAGTCAATCGAGTGACTAACATGTTCGTCGCTAGTATTGCCAATTGGTCGCAAACCCCAACCTATTAGTCGCTAGAGAGACCAACCTGTTAGTCGGTCAAGTGACTAACATGTTCATCGCTAGTATTTCCAATTGGTTGAAAACCCCAACCTATTAGTCGCTAGAGTGACCAACCTGTTAGTCGTTCTACCAACTAACATTCGTTGCTAGCCGAACTTTTCCCTATTCTGAATAGGCTTCGTTTCCCGGTTGCTAGATCGACGAAGATCCATGTGTGGCCACTAGACCGATGAATGTATTCTGACGAAAAAAAATTCATCTTGGTCGCAAAAATGACTCTATGCCGACGAAAAATCGTCTCTACTTTGTCGCAAAAACGTTCAAATTTAATAGTGTCTCTTGCATATTTCAATTTAACTTATATTAAAAAACTAAACCAAATCATAAATTAATTAAACTCTACAAGTGTTTGAATCTTGTATTGTCTAAATTTATGTACATACATGTAGGTGATTCAACATCTACTTCAATTTTTGTAATGACCCCACTCGTTACGACAACACACGACGCATAATAAGAGAAAAAAAAATCCTTCTTTAAAAAAAAAAAAAATAGGAAGGTAACAATGACAACAGTTAATCAAAGCAACTTGACAATGAACACAACACACGCATTTCGGCAAATAGACAACATAACGACCTAGCATACTAGCACATCATGCACTAGGATGCAACATACGAAATCAATCAGACAAAATAAAAATAAAAACGCATACCCGTCTGTCTTACCCTGGAAGGTTAGGACCTCCAGGACACATAAGCAACACTCAAGCCTAGGTTCCCATCAATTTTGACCATTTAAGGTCTCAATGCTGGCGATTTTTCTAAAGAAAAAGGAGGTGTCTACATCTTTCCTGAAACAAACAAGACCAAGCCTACCAAAAAGGGGTAACATCAATCAATCCCAACACAACCCACATCAAGCAAAACTGGTAACTAGAACTATCACGGTGAGCAAGGAACAAAATCACATTCAAGCACTACAGTGCAATTTACAAAACATCAATTTGATTATCACCTCATCATCATTGGGAAGCGCATGTCCCAAAGCCAGGTTATCATAAGAACTCATAGCATCAATCGAGATAAACGAGGCGCAAGGTAACTATATTCAATACAGGTTTAGACTAGTGCAACAATATATTGATCACATTAACATTTTACCATCGTAATACCATTCCAAGAACAATATATCCAACCTCAACTTGTCATAAAAAGAATATAATAACACTCACCAACCTTTCTTTAAAATATGACAAAGTTTAACCATGCTTAAGATCCTTAGTGCCAGCTATAACAATGCAAGGCTTAACTTAAAATGAAACAATGTTTTTCCTGAATATAAAATATAACAACACTCTTGCTTAAAATACAACAATGTTGAACTAAAATATAACAATGCAGATATGACCATGTCGTACTTAAAATATCACAAGGCTTAACCTAAAAAATATTAAATCTTTTATTAAATTACAAGATGTATTGGTGCCATAGCCTCTTCAGTGATTCCAATATGTTCCCAATTAGCTCCCTGAGGTAGAAATATCATTTATTTTCAATTGCAATTAACCCAATAAATCATTATAAAACAATTAACTTACAAAAGGGCAATAAATCGTTATAAAAAAATTAACATCAAAAGGGAATAAATCATTAAACACAATTAACTAACAAAAGGGAATTAAATCGTTATAAAACAATTAACATGAAAAGGGAATAAATCGTTATAACACAATTAACTAAAAAAAGGATAACCGCAACAATCATTATTGGAAATATAATTGTTGCAAAGTAAATAAAGTTGTTTAAGGCCATAAACAATATAATAGATTCCCTGCCGTAATACCCAACAATAAGCTACGTACTGTCTTAACTCTTCCTGTCACAAGATAAGGCATTATTTATGACTACAGAGCCAACATACTATGTTTAATATTGACTAAATAAATGTGAAGGTATAACAACTGGAAACCGTAACCGTAAAAAAAACATTTACTACATAAAAATGGAGACAACAGTTGTATAAAGGCGTAAATGTCATATGTGCGTCTGTTTAATAGTGGCAGCCATCAAGATTCAATAGATGATATTTTTTTCACTAAAATTTAGAATAAGAACAGTAATTAATCCAAAAAGTTTAATTTATCTACTGGTTAGTTCCATTAATAATAATTTCTTCGTCAGAAGGTTAACACATTTCTCCTCCCTTGTTAAATTAGGGTAGCAAGCATTTAACATTGCACAAGGAAAAACAAGGAAATCGTGGTAGCGAGGAGGCCTCCGGGTCTGGCAGAGGATACAATAATCTCGTGGGCTGACCAAATGCATGAAAGCCAGGATGTGTTGCACATGTCAGGGGACTTCCCACCTGTGACTGAGCAGATAGGAGAAGTTTGTGTTGAAACGTTCGTGCAACTTTGAGCCTAAGGAGGGAGAGAAACATAAGTCTTGTGCCTACTAAAGTAGTTAAAGGTTGTTTGTGGTTGACTGTTAGGGTAACGTTGTCCACCAGAGACGAGATGTTACGAGACAGAGATGTCAACCATGTGTCGAGGCCCAACATCGATCCAACAGATGGGTCTGACTGTTGAGTATGTTGTGAAAGGGTTGTTGAGCCTGAACCTGTGACTCAAATGGGTGCTCCAAATATTAACTCTTGAGGGCTACCAGTGGGAGAGTTGGAACCAGATGGAACAGGAGAAAACTCCCAATTTCTGAATCTGATGTGGAGCTCTATGGGTCTCATCTCCGGCTATGAGAGGCGCATGTTCTGTAGGTAAATAGGCACTAAGTAGCTCCTCTTCTACCCGTAACCGAACAAGCAGCAAAGTGCAAAAAATCACACCGAAAGGAGGATTCTAAGTTTGGACTAGGCTCTTGGGCTACTCAACTTACAAGACCATCTATCAACAAAGACCTTATGTCTTAGTCTCTCAGTATAGCTTTCTATCTCTCTCAATGAGAGGCACCAACTCATATGGCATTAGGATAAAGGTGGAGGCTACAAGGTCTGGAAAACGAGATCAAAAATCATGGGGATAAGACCTTTCTAAGCCAAAGTTTTTAGGAAAAAATATAGCGCAACTGTATCGGGTGTAAAAATGTTAGCAGAAGGACATCAAAACCAGTTAACAAAGCAACAATAAGGAAGTCATTTTTCACTATAAACCGTGAAGGTCCATCAAATAAATTCAACGTGTAAAACATCTAAGAGCGTCATACGCCATCTCAATATGGAATCAAGTAAACTCTTTTTACAACAAATGGCTATTAAATACAGTTTAAAAATTAAATCTAAATGTAGAGATGGAATAAGAATCTCAAGCTTTGACTGACAAGTACAAGAAGTTGTGCTACAGGAAAAGGGCATATAGTTCATTAAAACGGATATGGACAGTGGGGAGGCATTTTAGGAAAATAACTTACACGCCGCTTAAAACTCATCCGAACAGATTCTCACTAAGTGTTACAACTAAACTACTTCTAAGATGGGTTAGAATTCATCTAACAACTAGTAAAACTACTATCCAAACTCAACACAACTTTCATCATCATAAGGACTCATACACAGAAATTTAAATTGATTTTTTCTCTTATTCTTAAACAAACAAACACACTTGTGTGCCTGTAACCAACGAAAAATAACCTAAAGTCATTATCCCACATGTGCACTATGTCCGAGTCCTCCTTGCACTTCGTCCAACTCTCGCTTGTCGAGCGATGAGACCTCATCGGTACCTCCTAGCCAACGCTAGGGATACACTTCTTCCCCTGGATCCCCCCAAGCCGCAAAGGGTCCATGCACACAATACCAGAGAACGCTAGCTCCCAGCTCGCCTCATAAGGTTGAGCTACCACTTGTTACCCGAGTTGGGCATCCCAACTCACACAAGATAAAATAATTCAAGATAAAATTTCAACAAAGTAACGTTACACAAGCCAGATGTGATCCATACTCCTCCTCTGCCATCCTTTTTATAGAGTTTTCTAATGATTAGTTTCTCAAACCCACATTAGATTTCTTTTTAATTTATTTAATTAGGAAAAACCTCCCCCATACACATGTCGCCTGATCCCCTAATTGCACCAGAAAATTCATTTATCAATTAATTAAATTTGTCTATTTTCCTCACCCACCTAAAAGCGTTCCTAAAAATGCTCCTCAATCTCCCATTATTCCCTTACAATTCTTAAATGACTTACGCCTTACTTAAATCCTAGTTGAGTTCATAAATAGAAAGTTTCAAAGGCTAGATTCCTTACTAAGTTAGACATTCCCCTTTTCTTTACGTTTCTCTTTTTCTTTAAGTTTCCCCCTTTTTTTTATTTTCTTTAAGTTTCCCCTTTTTATAACTACGTTCATAATTAGCAGGTTTAAACAAAAACAACCAATTACCCTTTTATTAATTAATCATTTATTAAAATTTCCACTTTAATTATTAATGATTGAATTTTCTTTACCCCCTTCTTGTTACATGTCTAATTAGTTTTTATTTGTTCAAAGGTTCTACTCAGACCTACGTTTTCAATTCACTAGGCTTGGTGACAGTTCTTAAGGGAAAATTTGTTATTAAGCTTTACTTATCACATCATTCATTTTAAGGTCGACTAGGTTCTAAGGAGGCTTAGTTTTCTAGGCACTAGGTTTATTAACTTACCATAGTTAAAATCGTGGTGTGCCCTTCAAGATGCACTACATCCTCCAAGGGTGCCACTTGCCTCCTTCTGTTTTATTTATGTGACGTTCCCTTCAAGACGCACTATGTGCTCCAATGATGTCATTTGCCTCTTGAATGAATTTGGTAGACGTCAAACCCCTGGAGTCAATACTCCGTTAGGTGATCTTGTGGGAGACTAAGGGCCTTTAAGGAATAAGGACCTTGCCTTATTGTGCTCCCCTTAGAATCATCGTGAGCGACTATCACAGTCTTCCCTCATGACATTATGGGTCTTTACGAACTAGGTAATCATTAACTTACAGTTCGATTCATGGTGGGAGTGCTAGTAGGTTGTGGTAGGGATACTGCCACACCTCTCCCTAAATGCCTTTGGTTGTCATGCATGACCCCTTTACTCCAAATGTGAGTCTGGTCAGCAAGCTATCATTAGCCTGCATCCATCAACGAATCATGTTAGAAATAACCATCAACATCATAACATCTAATCATATGTACATATGTGACATCAACAACATTTAAACCCTAACAGTCTACTCCCTGACTCAATCCAAATTCCATGGATTTTCATCGATGCCTCGACATCCTCAAATGTCTAGAGTCCTGCACACTCAGGAGAACCTAGTCAATAGCATCTGTCAATGTAAATAAAACAAAAATAACATATCATTAAATCCAAAATATCTCATAATCATAATCAAAACAACCAATAGTATAATGACCTGGATCACTTGCATGCAAGTTTCCTCAAAGAATAAGTCTGCTCAGTGCGTGCAAGAGCGGGATGTTACATACACCCCCTCATGTTTTAAACTTTGTCCCGAAGTTTCACAGTATGTAAGTGCCAAAATAAAGTATACCACCGTATGATATTTCTAGCTATCAAACAAAAATGGAAACTGATAACGCTTATCATATGCGTCCTCCCAGGTTGTTGAGTGTGGACTATATTTGTCCCACTAAACCTTGACCTGATCTATTGTTTGACATCGTAGTTTTCGAATGTGATGGTCCAGGATGCATATTGGCTCCACCGTGAGAACACCCTCGTCTAATACCTGCAAGGAACTCTTGTCAATAACTTGTGTAGGATCACTAACATAATATCTCAAAACAGATACGTGAAAAACATCATGCATACGCATCAAAGAATCAAGCAAGGCTAGTCGATAGGCCATGGGCCCCTTCTTTTCCACTATTTCAAAGGTTCCCACAAACTTAGGAGAGATTTTATCACCCTTTCCAAACTTGATCGAACTCTTATGCGGTTTCACCCACAAGAAGACTAGATCGTCTAATTCATAACTACAGTCGACACAATGTGCATCGGCATAAATATTGTATTGATCCTACGCTTCCTTGATCCTTTGTATTATTGTTTTCATTTGATATTCCATTTCTTGGATCGCTTCTAGTCCCACCAGGATCCTATCCTCAAGTCGATCCCAACTCAAAGGTATTTGACACGGTTGCCCGTAAAGAAACTTGAAAGGCGCCATCTTAATGGTGCTTTGATAACTATTGTTATATGCAAATTATACCAGTGGAAAGAATTCTTCCCAATGATTCTATTGGTCCATCACGTACATACGAAACATATCCTCCAAGATTTGGTTTGTTCGTTCGGTCTACCCGTTTGTCTCCAGGTGATACGTGGTACTAAAGTTAAGTTGGGTTTCCAAGGCCTCTTGAAAACTTGTCCAAACTCATCCTATAAACATCGATCCTTGATCGGATATAATATTCTTAGGCAAACCATGTAGCCTCACGATCTTGCTGATGAAAACACTAGCTATGTCAGGAGCCTAATATTTCATACACACAGGAATAAAATGAGCACTCTTCGTCAGAGTGTCGACTACTACAAAAATTGAGTCGTGTCTCCTTGTCGTCTGTGGCAATCCAACAATGAAATCCATCGAAATGACCTCCCTTTTCGATCCTGGAATACCTTGTGGTTGTAGTAATCCTATCAGATGTCTATGTTACACCTTCACCTACTGACATTCTAGACATCTTTCCACGTAGTTGACTATGTCTGTCTTCATTCCTTTCCATAAGAATAAGGGTTTAAAGTCTGCCCTCATTTTTGTGACTCTTGGGTGAGCCATGTACACTGCTTTATGAGCCTCGTTTAGTATCAGACTCCTCAAATCACCTTTGGACAGTACGTAAATCCGATTATTAAATCTCAGTATTTTGTCATTTTCCACAATAAATACCTCAAATTTTGGTACCGTCATTGTGTTTTGTCCGATAAAATCCTTGAACTCTTTGTACCATCCATCGTTGCACTATAAGGTTATAATATTTTCGCATAGATTCCTCTAAAGAGGCATCACCAAAAATATGTGTGGTCCCTAACTCAATGCATTAGCCACTCTATTCCCTATCCCTTTTATGTAAGAAATCTTGAAATCATACTCGCTAATCAATTCTCACCAACATCGTTGTCGTGCGTTCAAGTCGCTTTGCATAAAGATGTGTTGTAGACCACAATGGTCCATTTTTAGTTCAAATTTCCATCCAATTAAGTAGTGTCTCCAAACTCTCAAGGAATATACAACGAATAACAAATCCAAATCGTGTGTCGCATAGTTCTCCTCATGCCTTATCAACTTTCTCGAGATGTAAATGATCACTCAATCATCTTGCATCAAGAATCTACCTAAGCCTTCCTTGGATGCGTCAGTGCATACCAGGAAGTCCTCATCCATTTCAGGGACCTTTAGTATCAGTGTTTTCTTCAACAGCTCCTTGAGCCTCTGAAATGCCTCCATGCATTTCTCGGTCCAAACAAACTTCTTGTTATTCTTCTGCAATTCTGTAATCGAATTTTCTATATTCGAAAAACCCTCGATGAACCATCGATAGTATCCTGCTAAACCCATGAATTCTGGGACATTTTTCGGCACAAGCCATTCCATAATAGCCTCAACCTTTGTTGGATCCAAAGAAATACCTTCACCGGAGATGACATTCCCTAAGTAATGAATCTTCGATTGATAAAACGATCATTTGGACAGTTTCCCAAAAACTTTGTTCTCTTGTAGACACTGTAGTACCAAGTGCAAGTGCTCGTCATGCTCCTCCATCATCCAAGAATATATCAAAATATCATCAATGAATACTTGGATGAACTTGTCCAAGTATTCGCGGAACACCCCGTTCATCAAACTCATAAATACCCCTGGGGCGTTCATCAGTCCAAAATGTAAAACATGATGCAGGAGGATCTCTCTGCGTCAGCCAGCCAGCCACATCGAGCACGTGCATTCAAAGCTGAAGAGAGGCACAACCTCATTTAAAATCTGAATTGAATGTAATTTAATGTTGTAGGTTGGTGAGCCATAGAAGCTATGCCTTTGTGCAGGAATTAGGTAGATCGACCATTAATGTTTGTATGGATGAGATCTAGATCTAGCTGCTAGACTAGACAGCCTATTCAATGCAATTGAATAGGGTAGGTAGATTTGGAGGGAAGAGCTTGAAGAGCCCCCTCAGGTAAAAGAGAGTAGGAGTATCTCTTTGGTAGTTAGTCAAGTTGAGATAGAAGAGAAGAGAGTCCGCATGTAGAGAGAAGAAGAGAGGAGCCGAGACCTTGTTACAGGCCATGCTCAGGAACACATTGTAAATACAGGCATTTTCCATATTTAATACAAAGAGCAGTTTTTCCTGCAATATTCTGTGTTGAATGGATGTCTGTGAGTGTTCCATTGTATGCTATGAATGTATGTTGTTATCATGCATTTGTAGGAGTGTGTTTGATTTCAAGTGAAGGTCTTTGAGGCTTCACACCAGGAGGGTGTGACGGAACACTGCGGGTTCTAATAGCCGTGCACAGAGGATGCATTTTTGAACACTATGGGTTCAGACAAAGACATGTTGCGGCACAAGGAATGGAATCAAAAACTCAGGAAAGACCTCAAGGTTGTTGAATACCTTGGAGGCAAGGTTGTGTAGGAGATACACAATTGCAGACAGAATCTCTAAGGAGTTCTGTAGAGCTCTTCCAGGTGGGCATTGAGCACAGGCACAAGGTGAAGTTGGAGGAACTTTGTTGTGAGTTCAGACAAAATCTAGAGTCACTGAGGATTTTGTGAAGCTCTGCCAGGTGGGCACTGAGCCAGTTCAAGGAGTGCACAAAGGAAGAACTCTGTTGTGAGTTCAGAAAGAAGAAACAGAATCACTAAGGATTTTGAGAGCTCTGCCAGGTGGGCATTGAGCGGGTGCACAGGAGAAGAGGAAAGAATTGTTGAACGTTTTGGGAGAAGATACTCTACCAGGAGGGCATCGAGACATTGTGCAAACAGGCACAAGGAGAAGAGAACTCTTTTGAGTTCTGTGATTTGAAGAGGAATCCACTAAGGGATCTTCACAGGGTTGTTGAACATCCTGCAAACTCATCAAAGGGTTGCTTGAGTGAAGGATAGCCAGGAGGGCATCCAATATATTCTCCATTTCTGGGAGAGAAGGAAGAAAGACAAAATCCCTTAGGGGTCTGAGCGTGTGAGAATCTCAGGAGAGGCAACACCGTGTGTGCGTAAGACTCTGCAAAGGGAAGGAGTTGAAGAATCCTTCGAGGATTCGAAAGGAGAAAAGCTCAGGAGGAACAATGTTTCCACGCGCGTAGCGAAGCTCAAGATATGGGAGTTCGCAGAGGAGAAGGAAGACAAAGGTCGAGGCCTTGAGAACTTGAAATTATTCCAAGTCTGGGAAGAAGGAGTGTGCAAGCTCAGGAGAGCACAACAGTTGTCGGATCGACAGGAGAAGAAACCTGGATCGTTGAAGATTTCACATCTAGAGAGCATCAGAGGGAGCGCACGGGAAGAAATGATCTGCACCGTTAGATCTAGAGAAAAATCTAGTCAACCATTGGATCGGGTGAAGGTGTGTAGAGTTTAGCCTCTGGAGTAAGCGCGCAGGAGAACGGATCTAGTCCATCAGATCTTGAGCAGATACCTGTCAGTCGTTGGATCGGACAGGAGGTGCATGGGGTTTAACCCTTCTCATGCTAGGCAAAAGTCCCGTCAGCCATTGGGATATCGGCGTTCGTGAAATCGGGAGTCACAAGGACAAGAGATGGGGAATTTCTATAGGAAAAGTCCCGGGAAGATCTGGACCGTCCGTTAGTGGGGACACATGGCGGAGATCGAGGCATCGGGAGTCAGGATATCGGTATTCGTGTGGACAAGAGATGGGGTAAGTCCTCCTTGAAAACCCCGACACAAATCTAGGCCTTCCATCTGAGAGAGGACGTGTGTCACGTGATCGTCCATTCCGGAGATCCGGGCACTGGACATCAGGATATCGACACTCGAGAAATCGAAGTTCCTGAGGTCGTGAAAGTCGGGACATCAAAAGTCTCGAAATCGCGAGGAACGATCAGGACCGTCCATCTGGAAAGGATGCATAGAAGAAATCGGAGCCATCGGGAAAGTTCTGAAAGGGAGGTCGTCGATCGGTATTTCAGTCATCGGGATATTGGGAATCCTAGTGACAAGAGGTTTGGGCATTTCAGAATCGCGAAGTCTGAAACCCCGACAAGAAGGAGGAAGTGCCATTGTGGGCTAGCTGTCAGTGTATCAGAGAAGGAAGAGAGCTCCATTGTGTGGGGGGCAGCTATCATCATATCAGAGAGTCGGGATTTGAGGAATCGGGAATCCCATGAGCTAATGCATTGTGGCATTTAAAATCTCGAAACCCTGATGAAGAGGTAAGACTGGGGTCATGGGGATAACAGTCATATGGGCCAGGAGCCTAGCCAGGAGAGCTAGTGCGTAAAGAGAACGTCGGGGTTCGAGGGATCGCGAATCCTAAAAACGAGTGCATTTTGGCATGGGAAAGTCTGAAACCCCGATGAGGAGGTATGGCTGTGGTCATATAGGGGGATGATCACGTGGACCACGAGCTTAGCCTGGAGGGCTAACAGGAGTTGGAGCACATCGGGATTTTGAAACCCAAAACCCTGATAGAAAGATATAAGGCTACGGTCTTATGAGAGTAGTCATATGGACCAGAGGGCATAGCCAGGAGGGGCTAAGGCCGAAAGGAGGGCATCGGAGTTCGAGAGATCATGAGAACATGAGCTCTCGACATCAGAAAGGAAGAAACTCTGAAACACAAAATTGAGTCGGGGAAGATCATGGTTAAGTGCAGAAGACCGTGAGGCAAAGGAAAGGGACCTGTGGATCGGGTTTTTCACAAAGATTCCATTGGGAGTCCAAGGAGCCGCTTCGGCTCATGAATGAATGAGAACAATCCTTAAGACTAGGAGGTCAGGCGCAGAGACCCTACGGGGTATGTAGGAGCATCATTCGCGCCATCAAGTGGTATCAGAGCCTGATTCTTGTCTGTATATTTCAGGCAAGAGAGGCAAGAGATAAAGAGCACTCTGATACATATCAAGTGGTATCAGAGCTAGAAATTTGTTTGTATATTTCAAGCAGAGAGAGGAACGAGGAAGAGGACAGAGTGTTGAGGACTCTGTAAGGATTGTTTGCAGGTAGGAAACAGTCCATAAGCAGTCAGGGAGACTGTAGGATGAATATGGTAGAACTCTTAGTGCAGAGTGATAGCAACAAGTTTTCTAGGAAAGCAGACAAAGATATCACCATGGTTATTGAAGACCATAGGCATGATGGAAAGAAGAGCAAGGCAGAAAAGCTTGCAGAAATGGATAAAGAGCTCTATGAATTAAAGGCAGACATAGAAAAGCTTGAACTGTGGATGCGGCAGGATAAGAGGTCGATATGGATGCGTGAATGGCCCATGAAGAAGTCGAAAACAAAATGGCCAGTCAAGGAGTTGATGGTCACAGGGCAGCGCAGGCTGTTAAAAAGATGGTTGAGGTATGCTGAAAACCTCAATGGACCAGAAGAATAAATGCATCAGGTATGTGAACCAGAGACTGGGAGAGGTCTCGATGATGAAGAAAATGAAATGGGATCAGTTGAAGATCTCAAGAACTGCCAGGAAGGCAGAGAGGAAATTCCAGTTTGTCAGGTGGGAAATGACATGAGATCACTGCGGGATCTCAGAGACTGTCATGAGGACAGCCAGGGAATTTCACATTGCCAGCTGGGCAATGATATGAGGTCACTGCGGGATCTCGAAGACTGCCAGGTGGGAAGAGATGAGAATTCGAGACTGTCTGAAAGTATCAGGGACTCGGAGGTGAGTTCAATTCAGTAAGGGTTGCTGATGAAGATGGGATCGGTTGATCTCATAGTCTGCCAGGAGAGCAGCGGAAGCATCCCATATTGCCAGGTGGGCAGGGATGAGCAGGTGAGTTCGAATCAGCTAGAGGAGCTGACAGAGTAGATGAGACAGTCGGAGGGTCTCATAAATTCAGAGATGGATTTAGATTAGCATGTGCAGCTGACAAAGTAGGAGGAAGATCAGGATAATATTCTGATGATTGGGGGAATTGGGGTATTCCTACCATGTTCCCAGGGAGAGGTAGAAGTCTGTGTTGCAGATGGTGCAGCAACAGCAGCAGAACATTCAGCTGTGACTGTCAGGGAAGAAGAGGGATTGGAGAAGACTTTGGAAGTTTCTCGAGCAGATCAAGAAAATGAGCATTCTGAGGAGTGTCTCAACGCTTTCATCCAAGAAGCTGAAGAAGCTATAGCACTGAAGATGAAAACAGAAGAAGCAGATGAGGATGATGAGCATTCTGAGGAATGGCTCGGTATTTTCAGCCAGGAGACTGAAAAGACTGCAACATGGGAGTTTTCAGCAGAAGAAGAAGAAGGGGCAGACAACATTTTCTTTGTTGATCTATGGGAATAGGGTGAAGCCCTTGAAGAGAGGTTGAAAGTGCAGGGTGTGAACATCCAACAGGTGAAGTTGGAAGCTGAGGAAGAAAGCATGGGAGATCATGGTAATCTACCCATGTGCCAAAAAAATTTGCAGCTGAGGAGACTGCATGAGCAGAGCCAGCCATGGGAGAAGATGGACGAAGTGATCAAGGAGATTAGAAAGTTGATGTTGAGGTCAGCAGAGACTACCAACGAGGAGAGGCTGGGTGGAAGAGAAACAACAGCAGCAGCAGCGCAGAAGCAGCAACAGCAGTAGGATGGAGAGGATGAACAACTCCAGAGAATGATTTGGGATCCAAGAGGATTTCCATAGCTGAGATGGGAAGCTCATGAGAAGGAGCTCATGAATTTTGCAGCTAAGGAGTTTGATGCAGGAGCATCTCTTCGCGTCAGCCAGCCAACCACGTCGAGTGCGTGCATTCAAAGATGAAGAGAGGCGCAGCCTCATTCAAAATCTGAATTGAATGTAATTTAATGTTGTAGGCTAGTGAGCCATAGAAGTCGTTCCTTTGTGCAGGAATTAGGTAGATCAGCCATTAATGTTTGTATGGTTGAGATCTAGATCCAGATGTTGGACTAGACAGCCCATTCAATGCAATTGAATAGGGTAGGTAGATTTGGAGGGAAGAGCTCGAAGAGCCCCCTCAAGTAAAAGAGAGTAGGAGTATCTCTTTGGTAGTTAGTCAAGTTGAGATAGAAGAGAAGAGAGTCTACGTGTAGAGAGAAGAAGAGAGGAGCCGAGACCTTGTTACAGGCTGTGCTCAGGAACACATTGTAAATACAGGCATTTGCCATATTTAATACAAAGAGCAGTGTTTCCTGCAATATTCTGTGTTGAATGGATGTCTGTGAGTGTTCCATTGTATGCTATGAATGTATGTTGTTATCATGCATTTGTAGGAGTGCGTTTGATTTCAGGTGAAGGTCTTTGAGGCTTCACACCAGAAGGGTGTGACAGAACAATGTGGGTTCTGATAGTCATGCACAAAGGATGCATTTCTGAACACTGCGGGTTCAGAAAAAGACATGCCGCGACACAAGGACTGGAATCAACAACTCAGGAAAGACCTCAAGGTTGTTGAATACCTCGGAGGCAAGGTTGTGTAGGAGATACACAATTGCAGAAAGAATCTCTGAGGAGTTTTGTAGAGCTCTTCCAGGTGGGCATTGAGCACAGACACAAGGTGCAGTTGGAGGAACTTTGTTGTGAGTTCAGACAGAAGCCAGAATCACTGAGGATTCTGTGAAGCTCTGCTAGGTGGGCATTGAGCCAGTGCAAGGAGTGCACATAGGAAGAACTCTGCTATGAGTTCAGAAAGAAGAAACAAAATCACTGAGGATTCTAAGAGCTCTGTCAGGTGAGAATTGAGCGGGTGCACAGGAGAAGAGGATGGAACTGTTGAATGTTCTCGGAGAAGATACTCTGCCAGGAGGGCTTCGAGACATTGTGCAGACATGCACAAGGAGAAGAGAACTCTTTTGAGTTATGTGATTTGAAGAAGAATCCATTGAGGGATCTTCATAGGGTTGTTGAACACCCTGCAGACTCACCAAAGGGTTGCTTGAGTGAAGGATAGCCAGGAGGGCATCCAATATATTCTCCATTTGTGGGAGGGAAGGAAGAAAGAAAAAATCCCTTAGGGGTCTCAGCGTGTGAGAAGATCAGGAGAGGCAGCACCATGTGTGCATAAGACTCTGCAGAGGGAAGGAGTTGAAGAATCCTTCGAGGATTCGAAAGGAGAAAAGATCAGGAGGAACAACATTTCCACGCGCGTAGCGAAGCTCAAGATATAGGAGTTCACAGAGGAGAAGGAAGACAAAGGTCGAGGCCTTGAGAACTTGAAATTCTTCCAAGTCTGGGAAGAAGGAGTGCACAAGCTCAGGAGAGCACAACAGTCGTCGAATCAGCAGGAGAAGAAACCTGGACCGTTGAAGATTTCACGTCCAGAGAGCATCAGAGGGAGTGAACGGGAAGAAATGATCTGCACCATTAGATCTGGAGAAAAATCCCATTAGCCGTTGGATCAGGTGAAGGTGCGCAGAGTTTAGCCTTTGGAATAAGTGCGCAGGAGAACGGATCTGGGCCATCAGATCTTGAGCAGATACCCATCAGTCGTCGGATCAGACAGGAGGTGCACGGGGTTTAACCCTTCTCACACCAGGAAGAAGTCCTGTCAGCCAACGAGATATCGGCGTTCATGAAATCGGGAGTCACGAGGACAAGAGATCGGGAATTTCTATAGGAAAAGTCATGGGAAGATCTGGACCGTCCGTTAGTGGGGACACATGGCAGAGATCAAGGCATCGAGAGTCGGGATATCGGTATTCCTGTGGACAGGAGATTGGGTAAGTCCACCTTGAAAACCCCAACACAAATCTGGGCCGTCCATTTGAGAGAGGACGTGTGTCACACGATCGTCCATTCTGGAGATCCGGGCACTAGACATCGGGATATCGACACTCAGGAAATCAGAGTTCCTAAGGTCGTGAAAGTCGGGACATCAGAAGTCTTGAAATCGCGAGGAATGATCAGGACCGTCCATCTGGAAAGAACGCATGGAAGAAATCGGAGCCATCGGGAAAGTCCCGAAAGGGAGGTCGTCTATCGGTATTTCAGTCTTCGGGATATCAGGAATCCTAGTGACAAGAGGTTTGGTCATTTCGGAATCGCGAAGTCCGAAACCCCGACAAGAAGGAGGAAGCACCATTGTGGTCCAATTGTCAGTGTATCAGATAAGGAAGAGAGCTTCGTTGTGTGGGGGCCAGTTTTCAGCATATCGAAGAGTCAGAATTCGAGGAATCGGGAATCCCGTGAGCTAATGCATTGCGGCATTGAAAAGCTCGAAACCCCGATGAAGAGGTAAGACCGCGGTCACGGGGATAATGGTCATATGGGCCAGGAGCCTAGCCAGGAGAGCTAGTGCATAAAGAGCGCGTCGGGATTCGAGGGATCGCGAATCCTGAGGACGAGCGCATTTTGGCATGGGAAATTCCGAAACCCCGATGAGGAGGTATGGCTGCAGTCATATAGGGGGATGATCACGTGGACCACGAGCTTAGCCTGGAGGGATAACGGGAGTTGGAGCACATCGGGATTTTGAAACCCAAAACCCCGACAGAAAGATATAAGGTTGCGGTCTTATGAGAGTAGTCATATGGACCAGAGGGCATAGCCAAGAGGGGCTAAGGCTGAAAGGAGCGCATCAGAGTTCAAGAGATCATGAGAACAGGAGCTCTCAACATCAGAAAGAAAGAAACTCTGAAACCCAAAATTGAGTCGGGGAAGATCACGGTTAAGTGTAGAAGACCGTGAGGCAAAGGAAAGGGACCTGTGAATCGGGTTTTTCACAGAGATTCCATTGGGATTCCAAGGAGCCTCTTTGGCTCATGAATGAATGAGAACGATCCTTAAGACCAGGAGGTCAGGCGCAGAGACCCTGCGGGTTATGTAGGAGCGTAGTTTGTGCCATCAAAACGATAAATGCCTAATGTCCAAACCTCATCTTAAAGGCGGTCTTAGGGATGTTTTCCTCCTTGATACGTAACTGGTGATACCTTGATATCAAGCCAATCTTTGAAAACACAGTCGTGCCTTTCATCTAATCAAATAGATCATCAATCCTTGGAAATGGATACTCATTCTTGATCGTTGCCTTGTTCAATTGATAGTAGTCAATGCAGAGTCTCCACGACCCATACTTATTCCATATGAAAATAATAGGCGCACCCCACAGTGACACAATTGGACGTATAAGTCCTAGGTCCAGCAACTCCTTTAGTTGCATTTTCAACTCTTGTAACTCGGGGGTCGAAATCCGATAATGCGTTCTCGCTATCGGTTCAATTCCTAGTTTTAGGTCGATGGTAAATTCCAACTCCCTCTTCAGCAACATCCCAGGTAACTCCTCGAGGAAGACGTCTGCAAACTCTCGCACCACTGGAAGGTTTTGTAGACCTTCTGTTATTCCCTTCACGTTTAATGCAAGGATCACATATAGCTTGCATCCCTTGCACATGCTCTTCCGTAGCTGCAAGGAAGAGATGAACCTCAGGGAAACTCCCTGGTTTCAACCTACAATCATGTTTCTCAGTCCCTCATCATCAACCAAGATCAATTGTTTCATATTACAGTTGAGTATCACCTCATGTGATTCCAACCATTCCATACCTATTACGACGTCATAAGATCCTAATATCATGACGTACAGGTTGGCTCTTATGATGAACTCTCTCAGGTTAAGGCTACAACCCATAACCTTACCTCCAACCTTTTGTTTTCTCCCGAAGCCATTTCTACAAATATAAACTCATCATGTTCAACTGCCTTTACTTTAATTCTTTTTAGTGTTGCACTAGAAATGAAACTCTCTATAGCACCTGGATCTATCAAAATACTAAGGGTATGGTCAGCGACGGTACCTAACGTCTCAAGCACAGTTGACTGGTGCTATTCCTAGTGATTATTCATCGTACATGAATCCGATGGGCCTTGCCCAAATCTCCCACGGTAGTGGGTCCAGCTGATCCAGATGCTCTGGTCCTTTCCACTGGAAAGTCACCCTGGTAATGTGGCTCCCCACATTTCCAACACCTTTTCTTCGGTTCAGTACTCCTAGTACCCGAAGTAGATACTAACAACCCACCGGCCTCGAACCCTGGTCTATTCTGCTGAACAGGCCTAGACTGTTGTTGTTGTGGTCGACATTGTTCTTGGTTTTTTGGTCCCCTATAAGGAGTCCGCTACTGAGGCATTGATCATCGTGGTGTAGTGTATGTGGATCCTCTCTGAGTGCCTCGAAATCCTAGTGAATGTCTAGCTGGTGTCTGATGTTGCAGCGCAACAGATGACACATGTCCTGCTGGTCTCACTTGAGTCCTACTCTGACCCCCACTCATAAGATCCTCCTCTGCTATGAGGGTCTTCTAGAAAACATCATGCAATTTTTGAGGCATCATAATCCTCACCTTTGCACGAATGTTAACATTAAGGCCGAACACAAAATTGTTGACCTTAAGTTTCTCGGTATTCAGGTGCGAAGAATACCGAAGCAACTCAATGAAACAAGTCTCATACTTGGGCATCGTACGACCACCCTGTCGTAAGGCATTGAACTTGTTGAGATGAAGCTCAATGAATTCCTCAGATACATACCTCTCCCAGAAACGTTCCTTGAACAGTTCCCATGACACTTCTTCGACAACCATGTTCAATTGTGGCAAGAACGTCTTCCACCATAGAAGAGTGCTCCCCTTCAGTTGAAAGACTTCCATACGGACCTTCATGTTGGAGGTATAGTCATGAAGTGCAAAGAACATCACCATATTCTCCATCCATGCCTCAGCGACTGCGCTATTCGGGGCACCAAAGAACTCAGGAAATTTGACCTTCTCGAGCTCATGGTGAATGCTACCAGTACCGACCGGAGCACGTGGTGGACCCTTAGGAGGTGTCAGTGCCCTAGCCTAATCTCTATCAAAATTGTTGATGAGTGCCTCAGACATCCTCTAAAAGGACCTCATCAGCCCAACCACATCACCCACAACTATATGTTCCTACCCAACAACCTGTTTGTCTTCCTGGGAGTTAGACCCCTCATGCGTGGATGCTACTAGGGGTGTCATGCCTCCTCCCCTATCACCTCGTTGTCTGCCTCTGCAGTGTCCTCTAACCATGATTATCTGCATGAATACACATCAATTTAAGTAGAGACATTATAATCAAATATATAATCAAAGGAAGTCGTAGTGATCCCAGGTCGCGGTTTGAACCAGCTCTGATACCATATGTAACGACCCCAGTCGTTACAACAACACACAACGCATAATAAGAGCATTTTTTTTTCTTTTTTTAAACAGGAAGGTAACAACGACAATAGTTAATCAACGCAACATGACGATGAACATAATGCACGCATTTCAGGCAATAGACAACATAATGACCTAGCATACTAGCACATCATGTAGCAGGATGCAACATACAAAACCAATCAGACAAAATAAAAAAAATGACTACCCACCCATTTTACCCTGCAAGGTTAGGACCTCCAAGACACATAAGCAACGCTCAAGCCCAAGTTCCCATCGATTTTGACCATTTAAGGTCTCAAGGTTGGCAATTGTTCCGAGGAACAAGAAGGTGTCTACATCCTGCCTAACACAAACAAGACCAAACCTACCAAAAAGAGGCAACATCAATCAATCCCAACACAACCCACATCAAGTGACATTGGTAACTAGAACCGTTACGACGAGCAAGGAACAAAATCACATTCAAGTACTATAGTGCAATTTACAAAACATCTTCGATTATCACCTCATTATCATCAAGAAGCGCATGTCCCAAAGCCAGGTTATGATATGCACTCATCGCATCAATCGAGCTAAACGAGGTACAAGGTAACTATATTCAATACAGGTTTAGACTAGCACAACAATCTATGGATCACATTAACATTTTACCACCATAAGACCATTCCAAGCACAATATATCCAACCTCAACCTGTCGTTAAAAGCATATAATAACACTCACCAACCTTTTCTTAAAATACGACAAAGTTTAACCATGCTTAACATCCTTAGTGCCAACTATAATAATGCAAGGCTTAATTTAAATTTCAACAATGCTTTTCCCAAATATAAAATATAACAACGCTCTTGCTTAAAATACAACAATGTTGAACTAAAATATAACAATGCAGATATGACCATGCCTTACTTAAAATATCACAAGGCTTAACCTAAAACATATCAAAGCTTTTATTAAATTACAAGATGTATTAGTGTCACAGCCTCTTTAGTGATTCCAATATATTCCCAATTACCTCTCTGAGGTAGAACTATCATTTATTTCAATCGCAATTAACCCAATAAATCATTATAAAACAATTAACTAACAAAAGGGAATTAAATCGTTATAAAACAATTAACAACAAAAGGGATTAAATCGTTAAACACAATTAACTAACAAAAGGGAATTAAATCATTATAAAAAAATTAACATCAAAAGGGATTAAATCGTTATAACACAATTAACTAACAAAAGGAAATTAAATCATTATAAAACAATTAACATCAAAAGGGAATAAATCATTATAACACAAATAACTAACAAAGGGATAACCGCAACAATTATTATTGGAAATATAAGTGTTGGAAAGTAAATAAAGTTGTTTTAGGCAGTAACCAATATAATAGATTCCCTGTCGCAATACCCAACAATAAGCTACTTACTGCCTTAACTCTCCCTGTCACAAGATAAGGTGCTATTTATGACTACAGAGCTAATATACTACGTTTAATATCGACTAAATAAATATGAAGGTATAACAAATGGAAACCTTAACTGTAAAAAAAACATCTACTGCATAAAAATGGAGAAAGTAACTATATAAGGGCGAACATGTCATTTGTGTGTCTATTTAATAGTGGCATCCATCAAGATTCAACAGACAAGATTTATGTCATTAAAATTTAGAAGAAGAACATTAATTTATCTACAAGGTTTAATTTATCTACCAATTAGTTCCATTAATAATAATTTCTCCGTCAAAAGGTTAACACATTTCTCCTCCCTTGTTAAATTAGGGTACTAAGCATTTAATGTTGTGTAAGGAAAAACAAGGAAATCGTGGCAGTGAGGAGGTCGTCGGGTTTGGCAGAGGCTGCAACAATCTCGTGGGCCGACCCACTAAATGCGTGACAGCTAGGATTTGTTTCACATGCCGGGGGATCGCCCACCTATAATTGAGAAGACAGGAGAAGTTTGTGTTGAAACATTCGTGCAAAGCCGAGCCCAAGGAGGGAGATAAACATAAGTCTTGTGTCTGCTAAAGAGGTTAAAGGCTAATTGTAGTTGATTGTTAGGGAAATGTTGCCCACAGGAGACGGGTTGTTACAAGACAGATACGTCAACCATGTGTCGAGGCCCAACATCGATCCAATGGATGGGTCTGAATGCTAAGTATGTGGTGAAAGGGTCATCGAGCCTGAACCTATGACTCAAATGGGTGCTCCAAGTCTTAACACTCGAGGGCTACCAATGGGAGAGTTGGAACCAAATGGAATAGGAGAAAAAACCCAATTTCTGAATCTGATGCACAACTCTTTGGGTCTCCTCTCCGGCTATGAGAGGCACATGTTTTGTAATTACTAGGCACTGAGTAGCTCCTCTACTACCCATAACCGAACAAGCAGTGAAGCGCAAAAAAATGCACCGAAAGGAGGATTCTAAGTCATAACCAAACAAGCAGTGAAGCGCAAAAAGGTGCACCGAAAGGAGGATTCTAAGTCTGGACTGGGCTCTTGGGCTACTCGGCTTACAAGGTCAGATATCAACAAAGACCTTATGTCTAATTCTGTCAGTATGGTTATTTATCTCTCTCAATGAGAGGCACCAACTCAGATGGCATCGGGATAAAGGTGGAGGTTGTAGGGTCTAGAAAACGAGATAAAAAATCATGGGGATAAGACCTTGCTAAGCCAAGGTTTTTAGGCAAAAATATAGTGCAATTGTCTGGGGTGTAAAAATGTTAGAAGAAGGACGTCAAAACTAGTTAAGAAAGGAGCGATAAGGAAGTCAATTTTCACTATAAACCGTGAAGGTCCATCAAATAAATTCAACATGTAAAACATCTAAGAGCTGCGTATGCCATCTCAATATGGAACCATTTAAACTCTTTTTAGAACAAATGGATATTAAATAGAGATTAAAAATTAAATCTAAAAATAGAGATAGAATAAGAATCTCGAGCCTTGATTGACAAGTACAAGAAGTTTCACTACAGGAAAAGGGCATATGGTTCATTAAAACTGATATGGACAGTGGGGAGGCGCTTTAGGAAAAATAACTTACACGCCACTTAAAAATCATACACAAAGGGGCCACGCACACAATACCACAGAATTCTATCTCCCAGCTGGCCTCGCGAGGTCGAGCTAGCACTCGTTACCCAAGCTGGGTATCCCAATTCCCATAAGAGAAACTTAGTCAAGATAAAATTTTGGAAGCGTAACGTTACGCAAGCCAAATGTGATCCATACTCCTCCTCCGCCATCCTTTTTATAGAGTTTTCTAGTGATTAGTTTCCCAAACCCTCATTAGATTCCTTCTTCATTTATTTAATTAGGAAAAACCTCCCCCGTACACATGTCACTCGATCCCCTAGTTGCACCAAAAAATCCATTTATTAATTAATTAAATTTGTCTATTTTCCTCACCCACCTAAAAACATTCCTAAAAACGCTCCTCGGTGTCCCATTATTCCCTTAGAATTCTTAAATAACTTATGCCTTACTTAAATCCTAGTTCAGTTCATAAATAAAAAGTTCCAAAGGCTAGATTCCTTACTAAGTTAGACATTCCCCTTTTCTTTAAGTTTCCCTTTTTCTTTAAGTTTCCCTTTTACTTTGAGTTTCCTCTTTTTACAACTATGTTCAGAATTAGCAGGTTTAGACAAAAACAACCAATTACCCCTTTTATTAATTAATCCTTTATTAAAATTTCCACTTTAATTATTATTGCTTGAATTTTCTTTACCCCCTTCTTGTTACATGTCTAATTAGTTTTTTTTTGTTCAAAGGTTCTACTCAGACCTAGGTTTTCAATTCACTAGGCTTGGCGACAGTTCTTAAGGGAAAATTTGTTATTAAAATTTACTTATCACATCATTCATTTTAAGGCCGACTAGGTTCTAAGGAGGCTTCATTTTCTAGGCACTGGGTTTATTAACTTACCATAGTTAAAATCGTGACGTGCCCTTCAGGACGCACTACATGCTCCAAGGGTGCCACTCACCTCCTTCTGTTTTATTTATGCAACATGCCCTTCAAGATGCACTATGTGCTCCAAGGGTGCCACTTGCCTCTTGATTGAATTTGGTAGACGTCAAACCCCTAGAGTCAATACTCCATCAAGTGATCTTCTAGGAGACTAAGGGCCTCTAAGGAATAAGGACCATACCTTATTGTGCACCCCGTAGAATCATCGTGAGTGAATGTCACAGTCTTCCCTCACGGCATTGTGGGTATTCATGAACTAGGTAATCGTTAACCTATAGTTTGAGCCACGACGGGAGTCCTAGTAGGCTGTGGTAGGGTTGCTGCCACACCTCTCCCTCAATGTCTCTGGTTGTCGTGTGTGACCCCTTTACTCCAAATGTGAGTCTAGTCGGCAAGTTATCATTAGCCTATATCCATCAACGAATCATGTCAGCAATAATAATCAACATCATAACATCTAATCATATGTACATATTTGACATCAACAACATTTAAACCCTAACATTCCACTCCCTAACTCGATCCGGATTCGATGGATTTTCATCGATGCCTCGGCATCCTCAAACGTCCAGAGTCCTGCACACTCAGGAGAACCCAGTCAATAGCACCTGTCGATGTAAATACAAAAAAAATAACATATCATTAAATCCACAATATCTCATAATCACCATCAAAACAACCAATAGTATAATGACCCGGATCACTTGCATGCAAGTGTCCTCAAAGAATAAGTTTCGCTCAGTGCGCCCAAGAGCGGGATGTTACAATTTCAATTTCAACGACTTCATCAATGTTATGAGGCAAATCTATTTTTATTTTTTGAAAAATATTAAATTCAAATTACAATCAATTATATTAAAAAATAATTTGAATTTGAATTTGAATTCTAAATTTAATCTAGATAATATGTATGCATACCTAGTTGGACTTCTTCTTGTTGAGAATCAGGATGCAAATCTCTATTTGAATCATCATTATTTATTCCTTCAATATTTTCATGTTCTCGTTTCTTTCTCCAATAATGCTCTTTCGCTTGTTCATTATGACGAGTTTCATCTCGAGTGCGATCATATTTTCTCTTACACAAATTTTTTTTGACCATGATTATTCAATCTGTAAAGGTTTTTTAAAAAATCAACATTTTATACCACAAAATAAAATTTCGAGCCTCAAATATTATAACTCAAAAACATTTTTTTTAAAGAAATAAAAAAATGGATTTTATAATCATATTGTAAAAGATTGTTCAATAAACCAAAATGATTTTAAAAGAAATTTTACATAAAAAGTAGATTTTAAAGAAAAATTAAAAAAACCTTTGATCTTCAAAAAAAATTGTTTCAAAAAAGCTTCATTATGACAAAAATTATTCAAAAATAATATTAGGAATTGTTTAAAAAAACTTACTTAAAGAAAAAAAAAATCTTTTTGATATAGTAAGGAGTTGCTTATGAAAGTGTTCACCTTGAAAATAATGTTCAAGAAAGCCTTCAATATATAAATTGTTACTCCAATAAAAACAACAAAAACCTTGTTTCAAAGAGCAAAAAAATTGTTCCAAACTTCTCTTTATTGATTCCACATAACCGAAAATATGAAATGAGGGAATGAATTGAGCAAAACAAGTTCAATCGAAAGCATATTTATATGATTTCACATCAAATGATGTGTCCCTTCATATCTTCCCGGCCGATAGAATTTTGACACAAGATTTTCAGCTGAAAGATTGGAAGTCTGTTTATTTTCTAACGACTTCTGTTAAGAAAAATATTTCATCCGATTTTTTTTTCAGTCGAAAACCTACAACTCAGACTGCTTATAGAAAACTCTCAATTCTCTCCAGCATACTTCAACTTTGGAGGTAGAAGACTCCTGCAAATACAAATAATTTAGTTTAAGAACTGATAGCGACATTTTTAGAAATGAATCTACTTTCAGTTGATATAATTCATATTCATTTTCATTATTTTTATCCAATTTTAATTATTTTTTCAAAAAAAACACTGCATAATATTTTTAGGTGACACTAAGATTCAGTAAAAATGAAAAATCCATATCTGTAAAAATGTGTTTAAAATCTGCAACTTTTTAAATTAGTTGGCATAAAATAGAGTCTCTGTAGATTGTTACAGCATATTGTTTTTGTCAGAAACAAAATTTCAATAATGGATACATTGTTGGGGAAAAACATAAGCCATTATCATTCCCTTCATTTTTAAGGAACATACTATCAAACAATTGTTAAGTTGACATATTAGATGTCAATAAAAAAAATTCAAAAAATAGTGAATAGAAAGCTAACAAAATTCTTGACAAATTTTGTCTTTAGTGTAAAGTGAAATTCTAAATAAAAAAAAGTACTTTCTTTACAAAAGTTGGAGAATTTGTGAAAATACAATTTTTTTTTCTCAAAAAACAAACAAAATAGATACCCACATTCATGATTTTGTGTTGATCTTTGATGTAGTTGTCTGAGTGGTTATTAAAGATGTTTGTCCTCTATCGAAATACTTGTGTTGTAGAACGTTATAAATTGGATATTAACTATATAATTTTAAAGAAAATAATAGTTGGACTTCATAGATATGTATGGATGTTTATCCATTCTTAAGATAGAAACATTGACTATATAATTTACATATTAATTTTGTATTGCACATTGACCATATAATTTTCAAGAAAAAAATATTTAGACTTTCTAGACATAAATGAATGTTTATCCATTCTTAAGATAGAAACATTTACTATATAATTTGCATATTAATTCAATATTTGTAAATTTTTAAAATTATAAATTGGAAATTGACTATACAATTTACATATATGGATGTTTATCCATTCTTAAATAGAAATATTGACTATATAATTTACATATTAATTTTCTATTTTTTAAATTTCAAAATTATAAATTAGACATGGACTATATAGTTTACATATTAATTCTACTATATTGACTAGAAGAAAAAAATAGTTGGACTTTGTACACATGTATATTGATTCTATAATTTTGAAATAAAAAAATAGTTAGACTTGGTAGACATGATGGATGTTTATTCCCAGTCAACCAAGTTGGCTCAGTTAATATAGAGTAAAAAGTGAAACCTAAAGTTAGCTCAATTAATATAGAATCAAAAGTGAATTCGTTTTTTAAGGTTCTACTCTCATGATTTCCAAATGAAAATAACTAAGCCTGTAAAGTTTATTTTCAAAATGAATGTTACAAAAGAGAAAAAAACACTGATAAAATTATGATAAGGTAGGACATATAATTTATGTATTACCTTTAAAATTATAAATTAGACATTAACTATATAATTTACATATTAATTCTATATTGATTATAAGAAAAAAAAATAGTGTTAAAGTAGAAATATTCTATATTTTTAAAATTTTAAAATTATAAATTAAACATTAATTATATTTTTTACATATTAATTTTAATTTTATATTAACTATAAGAAAAAAAATAGATAATTTTGAAATAAAAAACATAGTTAAACTTTGTAAATATGATGGATGTTTATCCTTAATCCATAAAGTTAGCTCACTTATAAGAAAAAAAATAGATAATTTTAAAATAAAAAATATAATTAAACTTCGTAAATATGATGGATGTTTATTCTTAATCCATAAGGTTAGCTCACTTAATATAGAATAAAAAATTGAAACTAGATGCTTGTTTTTTAAGTTCCACTCTCTTGATTCCCATGATTCTCAAATAAAAGTAACTAACTTGACTGTGAATAAAAGTAACTAACTTGACTGTGACTTAAACCTGTAAAGTTTAGTTTCAAAATGAATGTTATAGAAGAGGAAAAACCCAAGACTGTGAGAAGGTGGGACATATACCCAAGACTGCCCACTTTCTCACCGGTCTAGATGTTATTATCGTGTAGCCATCGGCCATGCAATCAAAGATTGCCCAGATTCGATTGAGAAATGTGAGGCATGTTCAAGACCAAGAGCTACCAATCTAGTCAGCTGGGAAGCTTAGTGGTAAATCTGTCAGACTCATTATTAATGCTGTGACAAGGAGTGGTATTATTAATGCTGTGACAAGGATTGGTAATAGATGCCAGGGTAGATTGGTATTTTAAAACCAAACAGTCGGGTCAAAATTTTATTATTAATAAAGAATGTTTATTTTATCAGCAATTTGTGGATGCCACGAATTCCTTTCCTCTTCTTAGTATTCAAAATGGTTGAATTTTTATAAGTAAAAAGGTAAAGATGTGTTATAAAGGGATCTGTTGTAAGGGGTAAAATGAAAGCTGAATCATTTGTTTTTTTTTTTAATCTAGTTGTTTTGGATTAAATTAGCATAGAATTATTTTAATTTTGGTTTTATGAAATGTTTAGAGGGATCAAATTTTTTAGGTTGTAAATCATTTTTTTTTAATTCAGTGGTTTTGGATTAAATCAGTATAGAACCATTTTAACTCCAGTTTTATGAAGTGTTGAGAAGGATCAAATCTTTCTAGGTGTAAATCTTTTCTTTTTAACCTGTTTTGGATTGCAAGAGTTTACATATACAATACAATTTTTAATTACTTAGTTCTTTATTATTATTATTTAAAAGTAACAAATATCAACACTAAGTTGAATTTAGACACTGAATCACACATCCACCTAATACTGAGCTGTAGAATGCAAATCTAAACACAAAAATCTAAACTTTTAAGGTTTCTTTGTTGACCTTCTCCATTAATCAGTACGTTTTCTTTTCTCTCTCAATAGGAATGATGATGATTCATCTGCCTGTCTTCGTCGAGATTGCTTCCAGTTTTATCTTTCCATTTTCTCAACTGGTTATTCGATCCATAGGACTCTGGGTGCCAAATCTCCAATAACTTGTAAATCGGTGACGAAGAAGTTTGAGATCGCTACGTACGTACACAAGTGGGAGATGATCGGAGATGGAATCAACCCAACTGTTATTCGAACAGTGGATTCCATTGCTCGAGACATGTTTACACTGGCCACTGATATCAAAGAAGGAGCCATTTTACCAACTTTCTTTACTGGTTATATCCCACCGGAAATACGTCCCATGGGAAAAGAATCAGTGCCTGAGAGCATGATTTTCTCATAGTTTATATAAATTCTTAATTCTTACAGGGCACTTTCTGTTTTAATTTAGCATGATTTTCTCATAGTTTATATAAATTTTTATAGGGCACTTTCTTTCGGTTTTAATTTAGCATGATTTTCTCATATAAATTCTTATAGGACATTTTCTGTTATAATTTATGTTGTTAATAGATTTGTTAATTTATGTTGTTAATAGGTATTTATTTAATTAGTATGTATTATTATTATAATATTTGTCTTAAGTGGACCAACTTTAGTTGACTTTCATAATAATCGAGCATTGTTACACTTAAAAGAAAAACCTAAAAAAATAATAATAATTAAGTGTACAAGAAAGATAATGTTATTAAATTCATACAAAAGGTCAAAAGACTAATTGTTAAGACAATTTATATCCTTAATTGGAACCAATCATTTAAATACATCCATGCATAAATCCTTAATGAACGTAGGAGGTTATTTAAATACATCCATGCATAAATCCTTAATGAACGTAGGAGGTTTGAGAAGATATGGTTTCTTGTCTTTGATATTTTGAAATAATTAAATTATTATAGAGCATTTTTTTTTAATTTATGTTGTTAATAGTTTTGAGGTGAATGCTTTAATGATTTAAAGACATCCATGCATAAAGCATTGATGAACCTAGGAGGCTTGAGAAGATGCAGGTTCTTGCCTTTAATATCGTGAAATAATTAAATTCTTATAGGGCACTTTTTGTTTTAATTTATGGTGTTAATAGTTTTGAAGTGAATGCATTAATGAGGTAGTTATTTAGTTAGGATGTATTACTATTATAATATTTTTCTTAAGTGGACCAACATTAGTTGGTCTTCATAATAATCAAGCAATGTTCTGTGATATTTATTTGATTTCTTGTGTAATTATTTTTGGGTTTATTTTTTCTCATCTTAATGTCATTATTTTTTTTATTGATGGGAGACCCAACTGTATTGGGTACTTGCTAGTTTCATTTTATTATATCTTTTATTTTGAGATAGATCTACAACTTAAATCTTCTCCTCATTGACTTTCCATGGCTCTCCCACATAGCTAGGTTATAATTGACCTCAAACATTTTATTTCTCTCATGTTTCAATGGCAACAACCGAAGGAGGGAGACTAGGGAACTTCCAACTTTTCTTCTCCTCATGGATTTTATATGCCTCTCCCATATAGCTAGGCTATAATTTTTTATATTTTTACAACCAATTTCACTTTATACCATCCCAAAGGATGTATTAAAGGGAGAGTGGGTGTCGTTGTTAGGAAATCTAGTCACCTACTTTCTCGTATTTCTATGTTGAAATATACCTTTTTCCTTAGGACATAAGAAAAACCTTACGAAACTCTTTCATACTGGTTACAATCTCAATAATGCAGTTCATCCTAAAATATGAGAGTTGGAAACTCTAGAAAAAATCAATTTGAGATATAATAATCTCATTGGAATGATTCATTCGGAAATAGGTGCAACTTAACTAAGATTTGATGTTTCAATACATGTAAGTGTTGAACCTGAATATTTGAAGTGGATGAACTATATTGGAACTTCAACTTTGAGGATATAATAACTCACTTCAACTCACTCATGCAAATTGGTTCATAATCTTGAATTTGGTTATTAATAAGAGATCCTAACTAATTTCAATTTCACTTCTCTCAATTAAAGTGGATCAAAATTCTCTACTCAATAAATGAAATCTAGGTTAAAATTTCATTTTTCAATATATGTAAGTGTTTAACCTGTATATTTGAAGTGGATATTATATTGGAACTTTAACTTTTAGGATATAATAACTCACTTCAACTCACTCATGCAAATTGGTTCATAATTTTGAATTTGGTTGTTAATAAAAAACCTTTTAACTAATTTCAATTTCACTTTGCTCAATTAAAGTGGATCAATTCTCTACAAAATAAGCTAAATCTAGGTTAAGATTTGATGTTTTAATATATGTAAGTGTTGAACCTGCATATTTGAAGTGGATGTTATATTGGAACTTCAACTTTGAGGATATGATAACTCACTTCAACTCACTCATGCAAATTGGTTCATAATTTTGAATTTGGTTATGTTCAGATTCATATTTATATAAATGGCGAGATAGAAAAAAAAATATTGGTGGAAAATCAATTTATTTTTTGTTATTATTTTTATTATTATTTTGGAGTTGGCATGCCACATAAGGGTTCCCACATTACAAGACAACATCCATGTCAAATTGGGTTGAAGAGCATGCCTCTTTACACAATAATCAATTTCTTTACTAAGCAAATTTTATGTAAATGAATAATAAAATGAACTTTGTATTTGGCTATGAATTATGCATGAAATACCCCCTTGAGGACCACCAATGGAACATAAGGAAATAAGTTACTGGTGCAATACATAGAGAAATGAAATTCCCCCTTAAGGACCACTAATGGGTCACCAATGGGTCATTTCAAGTGACGTGGTTTTCCTTGAATAATAGTATAATTCATCCTTCATTTGTGAATAATAGAAAATGATGATTCTTAAGGGGAAATTAAAAAAAGATCGAAACCGTTGCAATAGTATAATCATTAAGAGTTCTACATGGACAATATTTCATTTGCAAAAATTGAACCTAGGTGGAGAGGATAACAACCATTCCTTCCAACCAACTCAACTAAACCAACTAACATGAAAAAGTTTTGTAATTTATAAAATTTAAACTTTTATAATTTACAACTAAATCAAAGAGTTTATCTAAATTCTTATAGTTTTACATGTGAATATATATATATATATATATATATATATATATATATATATATATATATATATATTAGCTGAAAGCATGATTTGGTGTTTAAAATCTAATGAGAAATAGTTTTAAGTAGGTTTAGTGCTATTAATAATTATATCTCCAACAAAGTGAGTTATGTGTTTAAAAAGTCAATGAATATCTTAAATCTCAAAGCATGTTTTGGTCTCTACCATTTCAATGCGATAGATTCCTAGGGGTTTTATGAGAAAATAAATTATGTTTATAGTATGACATTATAACCATTCTTGAGTTTCTTGAGCTTCCTTAAGTGGTCTGGAGGACATATGGGGGCCCAAATATTTAATAATTGAATTCACCAATTGAGATCTAGTTTTATGTGCAAAAATGTAAATAAAGCTCAATGAGTTACAATTAATCAAAAATAACATTCTTTGAATCGACCACAAAAATAAAACAAACAAGATGATTCTAGAATATTACATATCCATATATGTGTGTACTTGATGCAAAAATAAAAAAATTCTAGAATGTCAAGTTTGTTTAAAAAAATTGTAATGTTATGCCATCTTCAATTATTTGTTCATGATCGACTTTTGACATTTTCCATTTTCTAACTTTTGATATTTTTCTTGATTGAACCTATATTAACTTTATGAATATTGCACATACCAAATGACTATACTGAAAACTTATGACATCTAACTGATAGTCTTGAAAGCGAACATGACTATCAGTTTGATGGGTTTCTTGAAAAAAATGTCATTTTAATACGATGAATCCTCTTTTATATATAAAATTGTTATCATCAAAATCTTCTAATAATTTGATCTTTCCTTGTGTGCATCTCATCAAATAATATTTAATGTTTTCATTATTGTCTAGAGGTGCAACCACAACAAAAACATCTTCTGCAAATAACTCGGCATGTTCCAACAAGTAGCTCTCGTTAGATCAACACACATGCACACAATTGTACTATATATAAATTTTATAGATCTAGATAGTGCATATAAATATGCATTGTTTAAGCATAACAAATATGTTTGAACAATTGAAACATAAATTACCTTATCTAACAAGATCAAAAACTCTATATCCATCAATTGACACAGAAGTTTCATTTGATTCAATCTCCTCTAAGCTTGCAAGTGTCATTTTCCCCTTTGTATTAATTTTGATGTGTCTCCAAGATTTAACATATTTCTTAGTTTTGTTTTCACAAATGTATGTGGATTTTGTGTCCTCTATGCAAACTGAAAACAAATAATATTAATTTCTTCCATCAAATTCAAACACATTTTGGAAGGGTTTTTCTTTAATTGAATGCAATTTTCGAGTCTCATGTATTGTACTGGTCTCATATGGAATTGATCTATCTACATCTTGGATGCCAATATGCCAAAAAAACCTACACACGGTTCAATAATAATTTATTTAAATATAAGATGAAATGTTAATATAATAAACATGTTAAAGACAAGAACTTATAATTAACTTTCTCTATTGAACATGATTGAACATGATTGAAAATCATATTTTTGAATGTGAATAAAAATACCATGTGTGTACAACATATATATACACACACATGTGCACATCCTTTGATGGATTATTTTCATGACTTAGTGTCTATTTTCATCATTCAACAACTCGATAAGCATATTCAAATCGATTTACATGAGGTTTCATCTTATACCTTCGAAGTGCTCATTTTACACATGCCCCTACACCATCATGCTCTTTGTTTTCATGACCAGTCTCAAAAAAATTCTTCCAGTGTGTAATGTTTGATTTCTTGTGAAGACGACACAACCAATAGAATGATCGTGAAGATTTTAATTGACCCAAACATCCATTTGACCATATCCAATGTCGATTGAATCTGATCCCACAGTTTTTTAATGAATCATAAAATTTGTCAAAGCAATGTTGTACATAATGTGTATCGTGTGTCTGATCATCACTTATATAAAAGTGATATTATTTAATAGCATGTCGATTTTCATTGGTGCTTTCTATGTTATAAACACTTTGTTGAGAATGTCTATATAGAATGTGGACAAATATAGAGATTTGATCAGAATGATAATATTCACTTTGTATTTCTTTTTGTGTAGTGAATGTGTAATTCTCTGCAAAATAAACTACAGATAAAATTGTCCTTGATGGAAACACTTCACAAGATTGTTTGAATTGTAGTTATTTCCATTGAGCTCTATGTGAATGCTTGGTGTATTTAATTTTTTTTCTCAAACTTCTTCAAAAAATATATCACACAGATTTTATCCACTTTCAAATCAATCCTTTTGGAAACAACATTTGAAGAACTTGTAGTAGTTCTACTGATATATTCATATCTCTTCTAATTGACTATTATATCAGACAAAGATTGATCATTCATATCAATAGGATACTTGGAGTGAAATAAAATTATATTTCCACAATGATCGCATTTTTTTCACCAAAAAATTTTTTTGGTAAAATAATTCATCTCCTTCTCTTTCACATAGAATTTGGGATATAAAACCACGGATTGTGGAAGGAGGTGGACTTGTCCATAAAGTTTTACCAAAATCAAGAAAAGTGTCATAATATAACTCAAATTCCACATGATAATAACAACAACAAGTGTCACAAACAGTGATGGGTCTAACAAACCATGGTTTTTGTTGCACAAATGTATTGACGGGCATTTTAACTTCTTTGTGTTTTTCTTTGAACTTGTTGAACAATTATGTTTGTGTCATTGGCAATATATGTTTTGCATGTTCTTCATATTCACCTCATGTTATTCTTCGTCGCAACACATCCATTATATGTGGTGAAACACAAGATTTTGTCAACCAATAATTACAGGCCAATTCTTTAACATTTTTTGCAAGTCTATCTTTGTAGGGTTGTCTAGAAATAATTGTCCAACAAGTACTTTCATCATTTGTATCTATTTGCAATAGGAATTGTCTATGTTTGTACAATGTTTTTATTGAGGTTCCCATGGCTTCTTCCATGTGTTGTGTCAAATGATCTTTTATATTGCTAGATGGAACAATTGTTGTTTGTATTACTCTACGTGCAACACTGACATCTTTTTTTCAATATTTTTCAAAAGATTGTAATGTGCTAGTTATATTCTCAAAAACATTTTATTTCACCTATGTATCTTTTGTCGACTTTTGAATACCCAATAATGGTGTAGCTTCTTTTAATTTTTTCAACATTATTAGACCTCTCAAAAGTTGATCTTGTGTTGCTATGGATTCATCTTTGAAAAAAGTATTATACATATTCTTAACACGATATCTTATAACATGGTTAGGTTTTTTCTCCCCAAATTTGTAAGTATCTTGACATTTTTTAACATTTCATCATAAATGTTGATATCTCCTCCATATTTTAATTTAACTTATATTAAAAAATTAAACCATATCATAAATTAATTTAACTCTACAAGTAATTTAATCTTGTATTATCTAAATTTATGTACATACATGTCGGTGATTCGACTTCTGCTTCAATTTCAGTTTCAACGACTTCATCGATGTTATGAGGAAAATCTATTTTTATTTTTTGAAAAATATTAAATTCAAATTACAATCAATTATATTAAAAAATAATTTGAATTTGAATTCTAAACTTAATCTAGACAATATGTATGCATACATAGTTGGATTTCTTCTTATTTAGAATCAAGATGCAAATCTCTATTTGCATTATCATTATTTCTTCCTTCAATATTTTGACGTTCTTGTTTATTTCTCCAATAACGCTCTTTTGTGTGTTCGTTATGACGAGTTTCATCTCGAGTGCAATCATATTTTTTCTTGCACAAAATTTTGTTGACCATGATTATTCAATCTGTAAATTTTTTTTAAAAATTCTACATTTTATAACACAAAATAAAATTTCAAACCTCAAATATTATAACTCAAAAACATTTTTTTAAAGAAATAAAAAAAATAGATTTTATGTTCATATTGTAAAATATTGCTCAATAAACCAAAATGCTTTTAAAATAAATTTTTCATAAAAAAATAGATTTCAAAGAAAATTTTATAAAAATCTTTTATCTTCAAAAAAAAATTGTTTCAAAAAAACTTCATTGTGCAAAAATTATTCAAAAATAATATCAAAAATTTGATAGTAATTGTTTAAAAAAACTTACTTTCAAAAAAAATATTTTTGATATAGTAAGGAGTTGCATATGAAATCATTCACCTTGAAAATAATGTTAAATAAAGCCTCCACCTTGAAAATAATGTTCAAGAAACCCTTCAATATATAAATTGTTACTCCAATAAAAACAACAAAAACCTTGTTTCAAACACCAAAAAAGTTGTACCAAACTTCTCTTTAGTGACTTCACATAACCGAAAATATGAAATGAGAGAATGAATTGTGCAAAACAAGTTTGGTCAAAAACATATTTATATGATTTCACACCAAATGATATGATTTCACACCAAATGATACGTGAAACGATACGCCAAATGATATGCCCCTTCATATCTTCCCGGCGGACAAAATTTTGACATAAGATTTACAGCTAAAATATTAGAAGTTCGAAGTTCATTTATTTTCTAACGACTTTCATTAAGAATAATATTTTGTCCGAAAACATATTTTTTCAACTGATTATTTTGACAGAAAACCTACAACTTGGGCAGTTTATAGAAAACTCACAATTCTCTCTAGCTTACTTCAACTTTGGAGGTAGCAGACTCCTACAAATACAAATAATTTAGTTCTGAAAGTGATAGCTACATTTTTAGAAATAAATCTACTTTTAGTTGATATAATTCATATTCATTTTCATTGTTATTAGTTAATTTTAATTAATTTTTCAAAAAAATCACTCCATAATATTTTTAGGTGACACTAAGATTTAGTAAAATGAAAAATCCATATTTATAAAAATACACAGTAGAAAATTATGGAAAATTTATATTAATAAGGTTTAGATTGTCCTCTTCAAAATGGTATTTTTACATTTTACTTTTAAGTAAAAATTAAGAAAATTACATGACGGGTAAAACAAATGTTTAAAATACTTTTTCAAATTGGTAGACTTTAAAAAATTGTAGAAATTATAATATTCATCCATTATATTCAAAACCATAGTTAACATAAAACAAAAGTTTAATAATGGATACATTGTTGGGGGAAAACATAACCCATTATTATTCCCTTCATTTTTAAGGAACATACTATCAAACAATTGCTAAGTTGACATATAACATCTCAATATAAAAAAATTGAAAAATAGTCAATAGAAAGCTAACAAAATTCTTGACAGCTTTTGTCTTTACTGTAAAGTGAAATTCTAAATAAATAAAAAATATTTTTCTTTACAAAAAGTTGGAAAATTTGTGAAAATATGATTTTTTTTTTCTCAAAAAACAACCAAAATAGACACCCACATTCATGATTATGTGTTAATCTTTGATCTAATTGTCTGAGTAGTTATTGAAGGTGTTTGTCCTCTATTGAAATACTTGTGTTGTAAAACACTATAAATTGGATATTGACTATATAATTTTAAAGAAAATAATAGTTGGACTTTATAGATATGTATGGATATTTATCCATTCTTAAGATAAAAACATTAACTATATAATTTACATATTAATTTTGTAGTGTACATTGATGATATAATTTTGAAGAAAAAAATACTTAGGCTTTGTAGACATGAATGAATGTTTATCCATTCTTAAGATAGAAACATTGACTATATAATTTACATATTAATTCAATATTTGTAAATTTTTTAAACTATAAATTAGATATTGATTATATTTTTAAAATTTTAAATAGATAAATTGAACATTTACTAATAATTTCAAGAAAAGAATAAGTGGACTTTGTAGACTTGTATGGATTTTTATCCATTCTTAATATATAAACATTGGCTATATAATTTACTTATTAATTATGTTTTTTTAATTTTTAAAACTATAAATTGAAAATTCATTATATAATTTTGGAAGAAAAAAATAGTTGATCTTTATTGGATGTTTATCCATTCTCAAAGTAGAAACATTGACTACAATTTACATATTAATTTTAAAATTATAAATTGAATATTGAATATACAATTTACATATTAATTATGTATGGATGTTTATCCATTTTTAAATAGAAATATTGACTATATAATTTACATATTAATTTTTTATTTTTAAAATTTTAAAATTAAAAATTAAACATGACTATATAGTTTACATATTAATTCTATATTTACTATAAGAAAAAAAATAATTGAACTTTGTACTGACTTTATAATTTTGAAATAAAAAAATAATTAGACTTTGTAGATATGATGGATGTTTATTCCCAGTCCGTAAAGTTTAGTTTCAAAATGAATGTTACAGATGAGAAAAAAACCACTAACAATTGTGATAAGGTGGGACATATAATTTACATATTACTTTTAAAATTATAAATTAAGCATTAACTTATATAGATTATATATTATTTTTATATTGATTATAAGAAAAAAATAATCTTAAAGTAGAAATATTGACTATATAATTTATCTATTAATTTTATATTTTTAAAATTTTAAAATTATAAATTAAATATTGGTTATATTTTTTACATATTAATTTTATATTGATTATAAAAGAAAAAATTAAAAAACATAATTAAATTTTGTAGATATGATGAATGTTTATCTCTAATTTTTAATGTTAGCTCAGTTAATAAAGAATAAAAAATTAAAGCTAGATACTTTTTTTTTTAAGTTCCACTCTCTTGATTCCCATGATTCTCACATAAAAGTAAATAACTTGACTGTGACTTAAAACTGTAAAGTTTAGTTTCAAAATGAATGTTATAAAAGAGAAAAAACCACTAACAAATATAATGAATGTTATAGAAGAGGAAAAACCACTAACAATTGTGATAAGGTGGGACATATATCCCAAGACTGCCCACTTTCTCACCGGTCTAGATGTTATTATCGTGTAGCCATCGGCCATGCAATCAAAGATTACATGAGGCATGTGAGGCATGTTCAAGACCATGTGAGGCATGTTCAAGACCAAGAGCTACTAATCTAGTCAGCTGGGAAGCTGAGTGGTAAATCTTTCAGACTCATTACTAATGCTGTGTCAATGAGTGAGTGGTAAATCTTTCATACTCATTATTAATGCTGTGACAAGGAGTGGTATTAAGTCTAGAGTAGAGGGCGCGGTAGGTTGGAATTTTAAAACCAAACAGTCAAGTCAAAATTTTATTATTAATAAAGAAGGTTTATTTTATCAGCAATTTGTGGATGCCACGAATCCCTTTCCCTATTTTTTTATTAATAAAGAAGGTTTATTTTATCAGCAATTTGTGGATGCCACGAATCCCTTTCCCTATTCAAAAGGTTGAATTTTTATAAGTAAAAGGTAAAGATGTGTTATAAAGGGATTTGTTGTAAGTGGTAAAATGAAAGTTGATCTATTTTTCTTCCTTTTTAATTGAGTTGTTTTGGATTAAATTAGTCTAGAATTATTTTAACTTTGGTTTTATGAGGAATGGAGTTGTTTTTTTATCAAATCAGTATAGAATTATCTTAACTGAATTTTTATGAAGTTTTGAGAAGGATTAAATCTCTTTAGAAGTAAATCTTTTTTCCTTAACCTGTTTTGGATTGCAAAAGCTTAAATTTTATATATACAATTTTCAATTACTTAATTTATTATTGTTATTATTTAAGAGTAACAAGTGTCAATTCTAAGAATTTCTATGAAGTTTTGAGAAAGATTAAATTTTTTTAGAGGTAAATCTTTTTTCTTTTACCTGTTTTGGATTGCAAAAGCTTAAAGTCTATATATACAATTTTCAATTACTTAATTTATTATTGTTATTATTTAAGAGTAACCAGTGTCAATTCTAAGAATTTCTATGAAGTTTTGAGAAAGATTAAATCTCTTTAGAGGTAAATCTTTTTCTCTTAACCTGTTTTGGATTGCAAAAGCTTAAAGTCTATATATACAATTTTCAATTACTTAATTTATTATTTAAGAGTAACAAGTTTCAATTCTAAAAATCACCCATCCACCTAATACTGAAATATAAAATGCAACTCTAAACACAAAAATCTAGATTTTTAAGTTTTCTTTGTTGACCTTCTTCATTAATCCAATTGCTTCACTGTCATGTAATTTTTTACGTTTTCTTTTCTTAATAGGAATGATGATGATTCATCTGCCTGTCTTCGTCGAGATTGCTTCCAGTTTTATCTTTCCATTTTTCAACCGGTTATTCGATCCATAGGCCTCTGGGTACCAAATCTTCAATAACTTGTAAATCGGTGACGAAGAAGTTTGAGATCGCTACGTACGTACACAAGTGGGATATGATCGGAGATGGAAGGGTCACAAAATTCCAAATTCTCCGTACGTGAATCATATTATATTATATTCATTTACGTTGTGAAGAACTACATGATAAAAGAGCTGCGTCCCCGGTTCAATACAGGCTATTGGCTCAATCCTATCGATTGTTGTGAACCGAAACAATAAAGCATGGCATCCTCTTATGAATTCGATCTCCCAGTCATCCATCTTGCTGCCCTTCACTGGAAATCAAAAACAGAAAGCGATCATCAGCTGATGAGAAGCGAGGAGCTTGAAAAACTGAGGGACGCTTGCCAAGAATTCGGTTTTTTCCATGTGATCAACCATGGAATCAACCCAACTTTTATTCAAACAGTGGATTCCATTGCTCGAGATATGTTTACACTGCCCACTGATATCAAAGAAAAAGCCATTTTACCAACTTTCTTTACTGGTTATGTCCCACCGGAAATACGTCCCATGGGAAAAGAATCAGTGCCTGAGAGCATGATTTTCTCCAATGACCATATAGTCGATCAGGTCTCTTCCAAGCTGTGGCCCCAAGGAAACCAGAAATTTTGGTATGCTTTTGCTATGCTCATCTCTATCTAAAAAAAATATATGATGTAATTCTGATCACGATGCAGATAATACAATACTAACACAGATCCATTTTACTAATCTGTTAATCATACAAAGTTGCATCATTATGTTCTAGTTCATCAATATTGAGATTTGCACCTCATCGTTTGTTGGATCCCTGGACCCTTGATGGAGGTTAAGATGGATCTTGGTACTTGTGATTTGTGATTTTTTTGGTAATGTCATAATGAAGAAATAGGTTGTAGAGCATCTGGTTCTTTGGTTCTTTTCGGTGCAAATATTTTGTTACTAGTTCTTTCTTTCTGATAGTTTGATGTGATGAAGCGAGCATATCCGCGAATTCAAAGGTGAGATGAGGGAGCTGTCACTTGGGATTCTACAACTCATTCTTTCCCGTTTTGGTGTGGACGTGTCTGAACACTACGGATCGCCCCCCTTTGATAACTGCGAATTTCAGATCCGCATGAATTTCTATCATAACAATAAAAGCCTGGAAGCAGCAGTTGATGATCATCAGATTTTCTCTCAAGCTCATACTGACATTGGCTGCCTTACAATTCTCTACCAAGATGATGTGGGCGGTCTTCAGATCCGAACAAAGGAAGGACAGTGGGTTAATACTAAGCCTTTGCACGGATCCTTTGCTGTTAATATTGGCGACTGTCTACAGGTGAAACACTTTAAAACATCTTAGTGTCAGCATGTTTTTACATTTAATCATTGTGTTAGAAATATTTTTGGATAAAAATTATGTGTGGAGTTTTGAAACGTTCCAAAAAAAAAAAATTATAGTGAATACTCCACTTATCATGGTCAAAACCTAAAACAAACTTATATATAATAAATACTCCACTTATCATGGTCAAAAACCTTAAAAAAGAAAGCTGAAATATAAATATATAACCAGATAGAGATTACTGTTAATTAGTTAAATAGTTATTAGGTAGATTTTCAAAACTCCACACATTTTAGATCCAGAAATATAAATAACACTATAAAAGATCTTTCCTTGAAAGTAGAATTATGTTATAATTAACCAGGAATGGATGATGTTTGTAAATGGCAGATGTGGAGTAACTGCAAATACCGCAGCGCAGAACACCGCGTCGTGTATGGAGGATCTACAGCGAGGAGGCTGTCGATTGAGTGAAACCCATGAGTTGTTAGTGTGTTTTAGTCAAATAAAGAGTATTGACTATGATATAATTAATTATAATTATAATTTATTCTTTTTTCTACAAATTATAATTTATTTTTTTCTACAAATTCCTTAATTTTATTAAGGAAAGTTTTCTCTCTTTTCCTTTTACCTCTTTGTAAGGAAAATGTTATCTTCCTTCACCTTTGCTTAGTCCCCCACAACTTGGCAAAGTCTTTCTTCCTTTACCTTCTACCTTTCTATCA
>ML778275.1:82547-111888 GCA_009831015.1 Picea engelmannii | reverse complement strand
AATTGAAATTTCAATTTAAAAAAAATCTAATCCTCGTACCCACCCTAATCAATTTGCAAATGCCTTCCGCTATTTTTCAAATCTCCACCCTAACCAATTTGGAAATACCTTCCACTATTCTTCAAATCTCCAAGTTGTTGACAACAATGGAAAAATTTAGAGATCCCAATGTCAAGTAAGTGTTAAATACACAAAATTAGCTTTGAAGGACCTATTTATTTATGTGAATAACTTCTCTCAAAACATCATGAAGAAATCCATGTTTACCAACTAGGTGAGTGCACAAATTTGATGTAAGATAAAGTGGTAACAGGGTGAGCACCAATGCACTCATGCAGGAATGCATGCACATTTATAAGAATGTGCATGCATTCTTGATGTGACAGGTTTAGCAAACCCCAAACCTCCACTCAACTTTCCATGTAAGCATGCTAAACCCCAAACCTCCACTCAAATTTCCACGTAGGCATGTTCTCAAGAACACGTATTTGTTCCAAGAATGCATGTGCATTCCTAGGAACGCATGTCTGTTCCAGGGATGTGTGCACATTCCTTGGAACACGTGCATGTTCCTAAGAGGAACCCGCATGTGTTCTTGTCAGGCCCAATAAAAGCGCCTGCAGGAGAGATTTGTGGCCATTTTGACCATTGTGCCTCACGTTTTAGGAGTTATTAAGAAAAAGGAAAGGAGGAATTTTGCTCACCAAGCATCCACAAGTTCTTAACACCATCTCGAAGGCAAGCCAAGTATATATTTGTGATTATTTTTTTGTTTTTTAATTTCTTAAACTATTTGTTTGCATGTTTTTTGTAATTTTTTAATTACAAAGTGATTTAAGAATTAATCTATGTAATGCAATGTGTGAATTAAATGGAACCTAATCTAATATTGTGGGAGTGATGTAAAGAACCAATTTGACATGAAACAAAGTACATGTATAGAGACTAGGGAGAATACTCCACTAATTGTCATCGAGACAAAACCTAGAGCACACTTTGAGGACGAAGGATAGCCTTAAAATTATCAAGAGAGTACCTTCTCCACATCAAAATGTTAGACATAAATCAAAGAGATACATGCAAAGAGTAGAGATAATTGTCTTCCATCTAGCATTTTTATTCTTACTCGAGGTGCACATTGAAAAGGGGAATAAGCATGTCTCTAAGATATGTGTAGCTCTAGCAAGCCATATGCCCCAAGATTCAATCAAAGTTAGTTCTTTGAACTCCTTGAATTATTTTTTCTATTTCCATTTTTTAAGCTTTCTACAATAGTTTCCCCTTCTCAATTTCTTCTTAGTCCTCTCATAGAGTCCATATCTACCCATACAGTACGAGAATATGTACAAGATATTAAAAGGTGATTTGTACTTTCCAATTCCATTTTACACGAGGTGCATTTTCCAAGCCCTTAATGGTTTCTTTTTTGTAGAACTTTGGAATATAAGGATTTATTCATAATGTACAACCATATAAACACGTTCATTTTTATAGGTTCCCTTATATTCGACACAGGATTCCACCACCATGGATCCTCCCCATTAGTCTCATTAATAAACATTTATTTATACCTAGACCTAGTAGCATAATCCTCTAATGTTGATTTCTAGACCAAACCAACTCATCACTCATCATCAACATCTTTGATTCTAACTTGGATAGCCTTTTAACTTTCATATATAATCCTCCCAATACTCACCTTATATTCCTTCTATCCCTATAATATTTTTTTCTTTTTCCATATTTTCTACCAAATGTTTGTGAGTTCAAAGTACATTTACTACTCTAGGTTAATGTTTTCCTATCTCTTTGAGAGAGGAAATAAAATTTTCAAATAATTTATGTGTATATCCACACCACAACCATGGGTTGGGCCTTATTCTGACCTTCTAGGGCTCATTACCCACCCTCTGAACCAACCAATTTCCAACCAAAGGAAAATGATAACATGTTATATTTTGAAACTATGGACACATTATGGATAGGATTGTTAGGCCTTCTGATCCACTCATGCATTGTGTAAGATTCTACGTATTTTTGAAAGATAACCTACTTCCAAATTCCTTCCTTTTAAATAAGTTTCCATAAAATATTAGCAACTAATGACTTGCCAAAATGATGGATAACTTTTATTTCACACCCCCTATATCCATACATTTTTCTATATTTCGCCATTTAACTCATAGAATGCCTTCTTTTTTTCCATTTTACTAGTCCATAAAAATTTTATGCATTGATCCTTTGGGTATATAGGTCAATAAGTGCCAATAAACTAGAATTTCTTCGAGAAAAAACTTCACCACAATGAGTCTCTCTCCCAAATATAGTTACCTGTTGCATCATAGATTAGTTCGCTTTTCTACTTTTTTCTTTGATTTTTGCAAAAATGGTAGATGGAAGACAATTATCCCCACTCTTTGCATGTCTCTCTTGGATTTATGTATAACATTTTAATGTGAATAAGGTACTCTCTTGGTAATTTGTAAGCTATCCTTAGTCTTCAAAGTGTGCCCTAGGTTTTATCTTGATGACAAGTGTTGCACTATTCTCCCTAGTCTCTATATGCGTCCTTTGTTTCATGTCAAATTGGTTCTTTACATCACTCAAAAAGATTAGATTAGGTTCCATTGATTTTCACACAACATTAGATAGTAGACACATTTAATTTATTTCATAAAAAATCAAAATGGTGATCTGAACCATAATTGGTAGCTTTGAAGAGAAAATGATAAGGTGGGTCATAACCAAAGGGTTCACCATTTTCAATGGATAAAAGTTTAATTTGGTAATTTTACTATGTAAACCTATGATGTTGACAAGGGACATTTTCTCATGTCAACATTTTGGTGATAGAAAGAGAGGGGATGAAAATATGTCTTGTCTAAAGCTACATTTTGTATGCATTTATCACTAATGGCCCTACCCCCTATCCTTGCATGGTAGGACAATACCACATTGGTATTACAAGGGCCTTTGCATGACCTTCTAAGAAAGGTAGTATATTTATTAGTTAAGTTTAATAATGAAGGAAATACAATTGCATTTGAACATATTATAAATTATGAATGCAAGTTACAATTACTTAATATTGTTCAAAATGATGTTGTTTGTAGGTTGTGTCCACTCACCTTTTGTTGACCCTTATATTTTATTTTCCTTTTACTTCTCCATACTTAGTGTTATACAGCATTTTGTCACAACAAGTGATACTTCCTATTCTCTAACATCTAAAGCATAGAACTTTGGAAGAAAAATGAGAGAAAGTCTTCTTTGGAAGGATCAACTTAAAAAAAAACTAAATTACAAAGTTGTCGCTTGTTGCTTTATAGAAAGGAGAGACAACTTCACTTGTCGCATGTTGCATCACTGAAAGGTGCGACAATGTTGCATTTTTCTTAATTTTAAGGGTGTGACAACCTTTTTACGTGGAGAAAAAGAATAAATTCTTGAAGCTTCTAGAAGAGAAACTTCGATGATGAGTTGTTTTTCGATTGGTTTGGATCTCACCCGCCTCTCCTGATTTAGTGAGATACTAACCTCTCATCCTAACCTCCTCATGGCTTCCTCTCCAATCTATAAATGGAGGCATATTCTAAAGGTAAAGGAGAATAAAGAATAAGTGATGAGTAATAAAATAATGGTGAATTGAGATTATCTCTTGGTTTGTGATTAAGAGTTTGTGAAATTTCATTTTGGTCCTCAGATATTTGGGCTAAAGTGTTCAAGATATGGTGATGGCATTAATGGAGGCTACTTGGGTGTTGGAACATTGAACTACTAGAAAGAGTTTGTCAACTTCAAGGCTTGGTTATAAATTGCTTCATGATTTATTAATACAGTTATACATTTTCCTTTCCTAATAAAGGTTGTCAATGGTTTTTTATTTCTATTTCTTCTTGGCTATTTACATAGATACATTGAAATATATGTATGCTTGTTACTTTCACTGGTTCTATTTGATCCTTTATACAGGTCTTTGTGTCTAGAAATCATTAGATCAAGCTTAGAGCTATAATCAATAAGAACAAATGTCAATTAAAAAGATATGAGTTTTCTATCATTTTTGCAATTTAATTTGAATCTAAGGAAAGGAGTCCATTTTGTCTTGTTTTGTTCTAGTTTCGGGTTCCCGAAGTAGGGAGATTTGTTTATGTATGCATTTACGAATTTATCCACAACATAAATGGGGAATTTTTTTATACAACATGTTGTCGTAGTAAGTGATATTGTCTATTTTGCGACATCTAAAGCATAGAACTTTCGAAGAAAAATGAGAGAAATCCTTCTTTGGAAGGATCAACTCTAAAAAACCCTAAATTACAAAGTTGTTGTGTGTTTCTTTCTAGCAAGGTACGACAACTTCACATGTTGCATGATGCATCACTGAAAGGTGAGACAATGTCGCCTTTTTCTTCAGTCTAAGGGTGCGACAACCTTTGTACATGGGAAAAAAGAACAAATTCTCAAATATTCTAAAAGACAAACTTTGATGATGAGTTGTTTGTCAATTGGTTTGGATCTCTCCTGCCTCTCCTGATTTAGTGAGATCCTAACCTTCTCATGGCTTCCTCTTCAATCTATAAATGGAGGCATCTTCTAAAGGGAAAGGATAATAAGGATTAAGGAATAGGTAATGAGATGATGGTGAATTGAGAATAGATTATGATTTGTGATCGAGAGATTGTGAATATCATTTTGACCCTAAGAGATTTAGTGGTGTCAAAGTGATCAAGAGATGGTGATGGCATTCATGGAGGCTACATGGGTATTGAAACATTGAACTGTTGGAAGGAGTTTGTTAATGACAAGGCTTGGTTGTAAGTTGTTTCCTTATTTATTAATACAATTGTATTTTCTCTTTCCTATGAATCTTGTATATTGTCTTTATTGTATTTTTCCTTGGCCATCTACATAGATTTATAGAAATAATTGTAGTAGTGTTTCTTTCACTTGTTCTGTTTGATTCTAATATAGGTTTGTAGAAAAAAAAATTGGAATCAAACTTGGAGATTCAACTAATGAAGGAAAAATTTGGGTAAAAGGTATGAACTACTTATCTACTTGCATTTCGATTCTAAAATCTAAGAAAAGGAATTTATATTGTCTTGTTTTGTTCTAGTTTCGAATTCCCAAACTAGGGAGATTTGTTTATGTCCGCATTTATGAATTTATCCACAACAAAAATGATGACCATACTGGGGAACAATCTTCTATATTTGTTCTCCTAGTTTTCTTCCCATGTCATGTTTGATTTTTTCTAAGTCATCACCTGGCCTTGTTTGATCAGTCAGTCTCAAATTCCACTGAAGAGTCTAAGAAATTTTTTTATTTTTTCCGAGTTTTAATTTCTTATCGCATCTTTGTTTGAGGTACATAGAGACATTTCTACACTGTAATATTCCATCTTCATGCGACAAGCTAACTTGTCTTACTCTGTGTCAAAGTAACCCGCGACAACTTTTTGAAAAAATTATCTTTTAACTGTTCTTTCTTTTCCAGATCTTTGATCTGATGATTGGGGTATCTTTTAACTGGTTAATTCATTGATTTACAATTTTCTTGTTGATCTAGAGTTTCTTTTTAACCATCAAAATTTTTTCTTATTCTTTCTTATGTATTTTGAATTGAAAAGGGTATAATCTCTTAGTTGTATCATTGGGTGCTTTTCAATTTAAGATTTTATATTTTTTTTCTTGAGAGCTTTTGGTAGTAACAAAGTAATCTTTCTTCATTGAATGGTTTTCTTTGAAATTTTTGGGTGGTGCATTTCTAAGCTTGCATTTTAGAGCAGAATTGCATGGTTTTTGGCATTTTTGAGTTTTCATTCTTCAAAAAATATTTGGGCCATGAATCGTGTAATCTAAAATTTCTTTGACTCATATATTAAGCACCTTTTGCATTCAAAGAGTAATTTTCATTTCTTGCTTTGACATTTGTAATTGTTTATTTTCTTGAAATATCTTTCTCCATTATATAGATAGCTTTCATCGAAAGAAAATATTGCATTGCATTCATGTTTTCTTTGAAGTCTTCTTGGTGTCAAGTATCATACATCATCGTTGAGTTGCATCCACAATCTATTTTAAGTGAACAAAAACCTTAAAACAAAACTTAATTAAAAAATTTAGTAACATTGTGAGGGTAGGTAGAGACGTGTTTTGATGTCTTTAAACATAGGAGATGTCGTTATTTGTCAGTGCTACAATCTAGGGATTATGTCGTTCTACCATGTACCTTCGAGTATATCGGGAGGCCCCTTTCAAATGGTTTTTCATTAGACAACACTACTACAGATTTGAGCTCCCACGTACCTTCAGTATATCGAAAGACCCTTATAGGACCTGAAACCGAGCACCCTTTTGACTGTATTGTTGTCGCAATACACTGAGAACATCACTCGAGGAGATTACTACGCACATATTTCTAGGTAGTCAGGTAATATGGCCAAGGGTATGGTTTATCCTCCTTGGTTGGTGCTCTAAAATGTTAGGTCGAGTATTATTGTTGGACCCTACAATATATTGTGAGTTGTGAAGACTTGACACTCTTGTGGGATTCCTCCTATTGACCCCACCTATTCACATGAATTCTTGTTTCCTTTAGACTTGGATAGCGTGTTCTCTTTGTTTTAGTGGACTTTAGGTTGAGTTCCTCTCTATGGCATCAATTCCTAGAGATCCTAATAAAGGAACCCCTTTTCTCGGAGAACCTTTTGTTTTTCCTTTTATTGGAAATGTTGGTCCTCCTTACATTGCTTCTTTGAGTTTACTGAGACTCACCATAGGGTTATCCGTGTGGTTATTTCCCACTCTAGTTTTTCCAAATGTCACTATTGTTTTGAATGCAACAAGTGTTTTGAATGCACACCCTCCCTCTCAAGAATTTCCTCAAGAATGTTCACCTCATGTTGATAATTTTCCTTATTCATCCATTGCATCTTCTTATTTTTCTTCTTCTTCAGCTAGTGAAATCCTCGTTGTTGGTAACCAGTAGATTAAGAAGACGAAGAAGATGAAGAAAAAGAAGAAGAAAAATAAACAAAAGGTCAAGAAATCAATTAATGTTAATCATGCTAGAAACATTGAGAAACCTATCACCAAAACTCGCAAACCCAAATTTCCTTGTAGGATTTGCAAGGGTAATCACCTTCTCAAGGATTTCCCTAGTATTCACAAGGTCATAGAAGTGTGGTCTCAGGTTTCTTCTCAATCCACGTCATCAGCCACTTCAGGTCATGCTAGTGAAAACCCATCGACTAGTAATCAGGTTGGAAGTAAAAAGAGTAAAGTCAAATTTCCTTTCTTGTTATGTAAGGAGATGCACCGCACCTACCTTTGTCCTCGCATGGAAGAAGCTTCATATCTATTGAAAAATATTGTTTATGATCATCAACAAATTCAAACAACTTACCGTAAACTATATCCCAACTTGCCATTAGTTGATGAACTGGTCAATCTATTTCCATCCTCTGTTATTCTAGTTGATAAAGTGGTTAATTTGGTTTCATCCCCAGTTGAACCAGTCGATAAAGTGGTTGATTTGTTCCCATCATCGGTCGATCCCACTCTTCCAGTGAAGAGTGAAACCCAAGTGATCGATATGATCCCATCACCGGTCAATCCCACTCTTCCATTGAAGAGTGAAACCCAAGTGATAGATCTGGTCCCCCGCTCAATTGATCCCACTCCTCCTTCGAAGAGTGAGGATGTCACTCAGGTATTTCTTGTTACTGTGGATTCCTCTGGAAAATGGGGCATTCCACCCATTCCAACAACACCCCCTCCAAGCAATGAGATTATTGTTTATTGGAATGCTTTAACACAACCTTGTGTTCCTTCTTACAGGCCTTTCCAAATCGTTGTTCAGGTTTTTGGTAGGAATATTCCTAACACTATAATAAATGAATGAGATTTTGTTAGCATCCAATCCTCAAATGCTTGGAAAGCTCTTGGCTCACCTAAACTTGCATCGATGACTCATAATATGTTGGCCTTTAACAAAAGGGTTGGTTAACCTTTATGGATCCTTCCTCAGTTTCATGTTACTTTTCGGGGGGGGGGAATGGTCTACATTGATGTGATGGTAGTCCACAACCCCTTGGACTTTAAGTTTATCCACGAGAGAGACTATGTTTATGCCATGAAAGCTCTTGTTTCCACACTCTTTTGAGTGATGTGTTTCCCTCATAATGGAAACATAGTGACCATAGACCAGCCTTCATTCATTGGCCCTCATATGATGGACAACCATATAAATTCCTTGAATGGCCCTTACATGCTAGCGTCATATTCCCTACTACAATTCAATTATGTGGAAACTTGTCCCATGCATTCAACTCCGAATAATAAGGAATCTCTCCCTTATTCTGACTTATATCTGGTAGTTGACATGGTGATCTCTTCGATAGGGATTTTAGAGCCTGATCTCCCTACACATATCGTGACCCTCGACATGTATTCCTTCCAAAATGTTGTTCTTTTATCTAGTGAATATATCCTGGAAGACATGATCACAACATGTCCCTTGACATGTATTCCTTCCAAAGCATTGTCCTCTTGTGAGCCATGATAAATAAGATGATCATGAGCATAGTTTTATTTTAGGTTCCAAGCTCATTAAAAAATGAAACTAGGGTCAAGAAAAGTTCATGTTTATGTGTCAATCTCGTTAAAAAATGAAATAGAGGTCTGGGAATCAAACCCATAGGTTACGAGCATAGTTCCCATTTATGCGTCAATCTCGTTAAGAAATGAAACAAATGATCATGAGCATAGTTTATTTTTTGATTTCAAGATCATTAAAAAATGGAACCAGGTACAATCATAGTTCATGTTTCTGTGTCAAGCTCATTAAAAAATGAAATAGGTGATAACGAGCATAGTTCCCATTTACGTGTCAAGCTCATTAAAAAATCAAACATATGATTGTGAGAATGTTTCTTTACCTATGTCAAGATCATTAAAAAATGAAATCGTTTCCTCTCTCGTTGAGTTGTGTCTTTCATCACAACTCGTAATTGAACCTTCCTTTCATTTGAATATGATAATTGATCATGTTTCTTCCTTTGGTGAATGTTTTCCTATTAGTAGCCAACAGTCTAATTTGGTACATAAATTGGAAATAACGTAAGAGTTGGCATATGAAACGAAGCTTGGGGGGGCATGTCTCCAGCCTCTGGTTATCATGTTAGATTTAAGCCACTATATTCTCAAGCTAGGGGCAAAGTACCAACTATCCATGGGTCTCGTTAGAAAACTTTGGACATTACATTGGGAACTCTTTGGATTCTCCTTTAATCTCTTTTCAGACTCTCTAAAAATGAAAAGATTGTCTTGTGAACTTGCTTCCTTCACACTCGTAAAATGATTTAAAGCACCATGATTTCTTTTGAAGGATTGTATATTCGGAGTAAGTTTCCTTTAATCTCTTTTCAGACTCCCTAAAAATGAAAAGATTGTTGAGTGAACTTGGTTCCTTCACACTCGTAAAAGGATTTAAAGTCCCATGTATGTTTTTGAAGGAGTTTCTATTCAGAGTAAGTTTACCCCTTTTTCAGGCCGGGTAGATTAATTATGAAAAAGGTATGCTCTAGGAATATGTCAACATTAGCTAGAAGAGTTTTCCATTGAATTTTTTGGGCTTGGAAGACTAAGTTTATGAAAAATGACCTTTTTGGAGTTTTCTTTAAGTGTTTTTCAAACTTTCTAAATATGAAAAACCATCGAGTTTACTTCCTCTTGACTCATCAAACCTACATTGGAAGACCCATATGGAACCAAGCCACTCCTTCCTAGGGTTCGTTAAAAATACTCCGACGGACTTGTCTGAAGGATTAGCTTATATAATGAGCATTTGTTATCCTCCTCAAGCTCATTAAAAAACAAAGAGGTACTCTCCAAGAATGGTGGGGGGAATTGGGAAGGGAATCTGTATTGAAACTGTATTAATGGAAGCAGTCACTCTCAAACATGACATCTTTTACCTTTTGTATCAAAGTTGGGAAATCCACTTGTCTCTTATCGATCATGCCCTTTTTTGCAATATTGTGTCCTATGATATTCTATTTTGAGTTAGTACTTCCAAGACCTTTGTCATTTCAATGTTCTAAAGAATTTCAAAAGAGTAGCCTTCTATTTCGTAGACCAAACTCTACAATCCTTTAAGCCTCATGTCTCATTGGCCATCCTTGAGTCAGTCCTAAAATTACTCTGTTCTTTTACTATAAATATTGTACCTATTTTGTGTCATTGATGGGGGATACATCAAGGCCCTCCTGTGACAAATCACTTCCTATCGACACCCAATCATTATCTAGGAATTTTATTTAGAAGTTATTTAGTAATTTAGAACTTGCATGCCTCAATGGCAAGTATCCTCACTTTTGATAGGGAGTTTATATCATTGACCTATGATCAAAAGATTATGTTAGATGTTCAACTTAAACTCATTAATTCACATTCGAAGGGATGTACTAGTACCTTGGGGGTCATTGAAATTAATGGTGATTTCCTTTGCACTTGTTAATGGTATATGTAAATGGTCGATAATCAAGTGGTTTCTACCATGTTCGATGTAAAGACATTTATTCACATGGTTAGAATCGTACTTCGGAATCGAGGACGAGATGAAGATCCTGGGGAACTTCCTTTGAATATTTGTTTCTCCAGGTTGGGATGGAAAGTACTGGAGTAAAATTGTCACATAGATCCACATTGTATTGGTTCATGCCTATGTTACTATTATAATTCATATATCCCCAGTGTATATTCATGTGGCTATGAATCCATTAAAATCATGGTGATATCGATCCACATTGTATTTATGGTGGCCATATCATTATTAAATGTAATCGTGGATCTGTAATGTATTTTTCAGCAACCATGCTTAGATTCATTTGTATTCTGAGTATGGGAATGCCTATCTCAGTGTTGATATAATATTGTACTACAAATTCCTTGTGTTATTGAAAGGTCTCCAACCGGTATGTTCTTTGTTTCAAATACCCATCTAGTAAAGTATTTCATCTATCATCTCTTCTAACTTCATACTTTGGGGGGAATTCATGTCTCTAGCCTCTGTTTATTATGTTGGAGTTAAACCACTAATTCTCAAGTTGGGGGCAAAGTACCAACTATCCATGGGTCTCATTTGAAACCTTTGGACATTACGTTGGGAACTCTTTGGAGTCTCCTTTAAGCTCTTTTTAGACTCCCTAAAAACAAAAATATTGGCGAGTGAACTTGCTTCCTTCACACTCGTAAAATGATTTAAAGCACCATGTTTTCTTTTGAAGGAGCGTCTATTTAGAGTAAGTTTCCTTTAATCTCTTTCCAGAATCCCTAAAAATGAAAATATTGTTGAGTGAACTTGTTTCCTTCACACTCGTAAAACGATTAAAAGCGTCATTTTTTTCGAAGGAGAATCTATTCGAAGTAAGTTTACCCCTTTTCAAGCCAGGTAGATTAATTACGAAAAAGGTATGCTCTAGGAATATGCCAGTATTTTCTAGAAGAGTTATCCCTTGAATTTTTGTATACTTTTTCGGGCTTGGGAGACTAAATTTACGAAAAAGGACCTTCTTGGAGTTTTCTTTAAGTGTTTTTTTAAATCTCTAAATATGAAAAACCATCGAGTTTACTTCCTCTAGACTCATCAAACCTACATTGGAAAACACATATGGGACCGAACAACTCCTTCCTAGGGTTCGTTAAACATACTCCAAGGGACTTTTCTTAAGGATGAGCTTATATAACGAGCATTTTTTATCCTCCTCAATCTCATTAAAAAATAAAGAGGTATTCACCAAGCATGGTGTGGGGAAATTGGGAAGGGAATATGTATTGAATATGTATTAATGGAAGCAGTCAATCTCTAACATGGCATATTTTACCTTTTGCGTCAAAGTTGGAAAATCCACTTATCTCTTGTCGATCATGCCCTTTTATTGAAAGTTTTTTTCCCTATGATATTCTATATTGAGTCAGTACTTCCAAGACCTTTGTCATGTCAATGTTCGAGAGAAGTTCAACCAAGTACCCTTCTATTGTGTCATCCAAACTCTATAGTCCTTTAAGCCTCCTATCTTGTTGGTCATCCCTAATTCAGTCTTGAAATTACTCTGTGATTTTACTATAAATCATGTACCTATTTCATGTCGTCGATGGGGGATACATCAAGACCCTCTTGTTATGAATCACTTCCTATCGATGCCAAATTATTATCTAGAAAGTTGATTTAGAATCTATTTAGTATTGTGGAACCTGCATGCCTCAATGGTAGGTATCCTCACTTTTGACAAGGAGTTTACATCGTTGACCTCTAATCAAAATATTTCGTCAGATGTTCAACTTCAACTCATTAACTCACATTCGAAGGGATGTATTAGAGTACCTTAGGGGTCATTGACATTAATGGTGATTTCCCTCGCACTTGTTAACGGTATACATCAATGACCAATAATCAAGTGATTTCTACCATGTTCGACGCCAAGAAATGTATTCACGTGGCTAGAATCGTACTTCAAAATTGAGGACGAGATAAAGACCCTGGGAACTTCCTTTGAATATGTGTTTCTCTAGACTGATGGAAAGTATTGGAGTAATATTGTCACATAGATCCACATTGTATTGGTATGTGGCTATGTTACTATTATAATTCATAGATCCATAGTGTATATTCTCGTGGCTATGAATCCATTAAAAAAATAGCGATATGGATCCACATTGTATTTTTGGTGGCCATATCATCAATAAATGTAATCATCGATCTGCAATGTATTTGTCAGCAATTATGTTTAGAGTCATTTTTATTCTAAGTATGGGAATTCCTATTTAGTGATGATATAATATTGTACTACAAATTCCCTGTATTGTTGGAAGGTCTCCAACCGGTATGTTCTTTGTTTCAAATACTCATCTGGCAAAGTATTTCATCTATCATTTCTTTTAACTTTATACTTTGGGGGGAATTCATGTATTTGCCTCTGGTTAGCATGTTGGATTTAATCTGCTAGCTTCTCAAGATAGGGGAAAAGTACCAACTATCCATGGGTCTCATTCGAAACCATTGTACATTATGTTGGGAAATCTTTGGAGTTTGCTTTAAGATCTTTTCAGACTATTATCTATGCCTAATCATTATCTAGGAATTTTATTTAGAAGTTGTTTAGTTAGAACCTACATGCCTCAATGGAAAATATCCTCACTTTTGACAAGCAATTCATATCATTGACCTATGATCAAAAGATTATGTCAGATGTTCAACTTAAACTCATTAATTCACATTCGAAGGGATGTACTAGTACCTTGGGGGTCATTGAAATTAATGGTGATTTCCCTTTCACTTGTTAATGGTATATGTCAATGGTCGATAATCAAGTGGTTTCTACCATGTTCGACGTAAAGACATTTATTCACATGGTTAGAATCGTACTTCAGAATCGATCGTTGACGTCAGGCTCCATCGCAACAAACGCTGCCCATATATTCCTCTTCTTGCCTACACCCTATATTTTTTTCCATCTAATTAAATGTACTTCACATGGTCGCTTATGCCATAGGTTGCAATATCGATACAGTATTGCCCGGGCATTATAGCCATCTTAAACTCTATGATAGTCGCACTGAACCCTAATTCCATTCATCTCTTAGGTGGTTGAATTGTAAACCCTTCCCTCTTTCGAGTATAGTCTAAATATGATATTAAACAATATATAAAAATCGAGCTTAATGAGAACGTGTACAAACAAAATCCAGAACATGCACAAAATCCAGAGTCAAAAGTATTGCAGATCGAAATGTTGGCAGACTAGGGCTCAGGGGAGGAGCTTGCCCCTTTGTTAATTTATCATGGCATGCCTTAGTCTGCCAACATTTATCTGTAATACTTTGTTTAATAGCATGTTTAGACTACTCAAAACATGGCAGAGGTTTACAATTCAACCGCCTAAGAGATGAATGGAATTAGGGTTCTCTGTGACTATAATGCATGTGGCCATATTGTAACGACATTGCACCCTATGGTATAAGCGTCCATGTGAAGGACATTTAATTAGATGGAAAAAATTATATGGTGCAGGCGAGAAGAGGAATATCTGGGTGGCGTTTGTTGCAATGGAGCCTGACGTCAACGATGGATGGAAGTACAGCTTCAGGACCTTTTACGATTTTGATACGCTTCCCACCATGTGTCATACCATTATTCAAAAAAATTATATTAAATTAATTCTTCTATCATCCCCCTTATATATTTTGCATATTTAGAAATTAGGGTTTTTCTTTTATACATGTTATAGCACATGCATGTGGAGGTTTGTATAGGGCATTAATAACAAAACTTTTCACTAATTATGATTTCTATGGAGGATTGATGTTGATGTGGGTATGTAGAAAGTTGGTACAAAAAAAAGTGGAAGGGGGTTAATAGGAGGAGTTTTAGGAATGTGTACGCATTCCTAGGAACACACAAGTGTTCTCACTCATTTTCATGTTAGAGGTTCGGAAAAACCCGAACATCAACTCAACTTGTCATATAGGCATGTTGATATGAACTCATATGCATTCTTAAGAATGTGTGTGTTCTTATTGTGTTGTGCCCGTTTAACTCATGTGCATTCTTAAGAACCCGTGTGGTTCCTATTGTGTATGTTTTTTAAGGGACCAAGGGTGCATTTTGTGTTCATTTGCACATCGAGCAAGTAAAAAGGAAGAGTAGAGGAGGAGAAAATCCCAATATCTTGCCACCATGCCCAACTCTACCTAGGTATGCTTGATTTTTTGTCATTTGCTTTGTTATCTTTGTCTCTTTTCTTGGTTTTACAAAAATACAAAACAATTAATCATGGGTTCTCGATGTAAATTCCAATGGCATTGAAAACTTATTAGCAAGGTTCACAACAAATGTGTGGTTCAATGACAATTTTGAAGAGAACACAATAAACATCGACGAAACTAATTAATACACATAATTAATACTTGAATATATATCTCTCAACAATTAGCTAATCTTATATAGGTTTTTTTCAAGTTCATTGTAAATATAACACATAGTTTTTCTTTGTTTTACACAAAATTATGTTAATGATTTTGTTGGGATAAAATGAAATTGTTGTTTGTAATACCTTTGTCATAAGTACACTTATTAAATTGTATTATTAAATTGCAGTAAATGTTATTAAAATGGAACCCAGAGACAATGAAAACCATCCACAAGCAAATTAATGCAAGGAAAACCTCAAATCATCACACTCATCAAACATAAACATATAGATTGATGAGGAGTTGAATACTTTGAGATCACTTGTCGATTACTTAAGGGGAACCAAAGAACCTAGTTGAGAGTCCTTGGCCGCTTCATTGGACATCACTGTAAGGTCTATTACATGTTACCAAGGGAAATTAACTTCTATTTCGGAATACAAGGCTAGAATGTTCAAGTTTTGCTGGAATGGACTGGATTGAAACCAAGTTAGAGACTTGGGTATTTCAAAACAAGATCTAATGCCCATTTTTATTGATCATCGATCTCGACAACAAGCACTTGACACCAAAAAACACATTTGTATTGACAAGTGCATCCACCCACAAATTCTTCAAAACTGGATGGATAGGTGGTTCATGGTATTTGATGCACCTCCCTGCAATAAAACTGAGGTGCCATTATATTTTTTGAGAAAATTATGGGAAGAATTCATTTTGGGTCACCATGTGAACTACCTCGACATTGGTGAGTTCTAGGGGGTGGTTCAAGTTTTTTCACAAGACCAAGAGCATGTTAGGTGTGATCCCATGTTAGGTCATTGTCCTCCTAGGTGAAGGGATAACCCCCTGCCAAACATCCTCATGTTGCATAGGGATTGCAGTAGGTACAGGTAGCTCTATCATCCTTGACTCAAAGCCTAGTGTAACATGGTATCTTTGGTGCACTATCTCGGAGGAGGTGTCTGTCGGTGACATTGATAGAGGGGTCAGAACTTCAATCCATAGAGAAGAGTGCAATGGGGATAAGGCACTTGGACATAGTAGTCATCAATGTGAACCTCACAGATGCTCAAGTTGCGAGAAGACTTGTTATGGGTCTATGGAGGCCATTGGACAACAGAGCTTCATGGAGGAGGTTAGTATCTTAACCATCTCTATGTTCTTCATTGTTATATATTTATATAGTATTATGTGTATTTATTTCGATATATTATTGTATGATGATTTGTAGTTTTTACGTTCGTATAAAAGACCCTCTACGTCGATAGATGCATCGATGTTTGTCTCCATCACCCATAAGGAAATAGAAGCAATCTGCTCATTCAGTGTTCCGCATACACAGGTATGTTCACATTTTATAAATTCACCATAGTGATTTCTTTTTTTTCTAGCATCCTCAAATTTATAATGTTCTTGTATTTCTACAGGTTGCGGGACCAGGTGATGCCAAGCAATGTCCACCTGGGATGGACAAGTCACCTACTTCATAGGTATCACGTGTTAAGTTAAATCTCGTTTAAACCTCAAATTTGTTGAATTTATGTTGTCAGTTACTAATAACAATATTATTGATATGTATGTAGGCTATTGATATTTTCTCTAGTTACATTACTAGTTCAATCCCTTGGTAGCCAACCACGGATTTTGGGTCACCTATTTCTAGGCCAGATGTATTACATCGCGTGTACACCGCATGTAGATTCATCGTCTCCTACCCTCTATATATTTATTATTCTATGCATCCTCATTGAATGCACCCACACGCCACCCATCCACACCACCTCTTCCATTGAATCCATCCACAATGGATGCACCCGTATGCCATCCACCCCCACCACCATTTCCATCTATGCCATCCACCAAGGTTTTCACAGTAGATGTTTCCTCAGAGAAAGTTGTACAATTAAGCGCCCCACCTACCAATGACTCTTCATCGATAACCGAGATATTCATGATGAGATAATGTGTTGATGATCAATTTTTATGTATCATGAATGGAATTGATTTTATGCATATTTATTTAAATTTCATAATTTGATCCTTGTAACTAACTCAGGGTGGCATCGTTGAGAGATTAGGGTCATGGAGGAGAGTAAAATCCTCACAATTGCCAGTACCATTTGCGGTGAGTTGTCTTATGTCGAATTACAAAGTATCATTTTGTAAGTATTTTAACTCATTGTGGAAAAAAACTTATAAAATGTTTTTTCTTTGTGCAGTCTCCAAAGCGACAAACCACACCCAGGCACAAAACCACTCGAGGTTTTTCTTTTAGAAAGACAAGAAAGCATGATTTCTAGGATGCTCCTGAGGGTGGCGAGGGTGATAGTGGTCAATGAGTGACTAACGAATTCCATTTTGTATCTAGGCCACCATATGGCTATTTTTTATGTTAGGGCACTTTCTATCATTTTGTATATTAGGCATGATGTGCCATTTTGTAAAAAAGGTATAATTTGGGCGATTTTGAATATATATATATAAGTTTTTTTACGACTCTCATTGTTTATGCATTCTATGTTAATGAATGCATGAATTTCAAAGTGTTTGAATTTTAAAGTGTATGAATTTTATGTGTACGAATGTATGAATTTATTTAATTTGAATAGTTACTTTTTAAAGTGTTAAGGAAGTCTATGTAAGTAATAATAGTTCATTTTTTCTAAAGTGATTATAAATACTTGTGTTACGCATTAACAGATCTCTTATGGTGGAAAAGATTGCTAAGTGCTAAATCCATATGCAATTCATGGTTCTCAAGGACCTAAATTTGACAAAATACTGAAGTCCCATCCTAGTTAAGACTCCAGGAACCAATAATAAGAATCATGTAGGACAATATAATCACAATAGAAATAAGATAGTTGAAACCTCACATTACTCTATCCAAAATGAAGCATGGTTCATTATAATGGCAATCACAACATGTTACAAGGGTTTCTTAATACAAAATTAACACATAAAATATCAGTGTACAATAAAGTCTCACATCAAATGAAAATATACCTCAAATTATCCATTAATCTTGCAAAAATGTTAAACAATTTAGCCCAAGATGAGAGTTCCTAAATACCCAAATTCTCCACCCTTGACAATGAAGAGAGAGAACTCTTCTTTATCGATTGAGTTTTTTTTATACAATAAAATATTATTATTTGCTAACTATCTCCATGGAAAGTCAAATAAATATTATAATAATGAATTAGTTAGATCTCCCTTCAATCCATGGTTGACCATGTTACAACATGTGGACATTAGTCTCTCCAAAGCAATTTTCCCTCATCCAAAAATAGTAGTAGTATGCACCAAATAATGCTCATGAAGAGCACACACCATTAAAAATAGGCATCAAGCCAATTCAAATGCCTAGTGTCCACATGGAATGTTCCCTCCAAGAATGTGCATTCATGCAGCCACTTTGCATATGTGAATTCCAAGGTAGCCAACTCCATGGATGAATGTGCAATATGTCAAGTGGTTGGGTCATCCACAAAAAAGTATGTGATCAATTCCTAGCCTTCCCTTGCCTTAAATTTGCTTTCCTTGCCTTTCCTTTGTCTTGCCTTGCATTCCCTTGTTTTTCCTTGCCTTGCCTTGTATTTCCTTGCCTTCCATTTCCTTTACATGCCATGCCATGCCATGCATTTCCCTGACTTTCCATGTCATTCCTTTCCTTGCCATGCCATGCCATGCCTTTCCTTGACTTGTCATGCTATGTCTTGTCTTGTCTTTTCATGCCTTTCCTTGCCTTTCCATGCCTTGCATTTCCTTACCTTGCATTGCCATACCTAGACCTATAAATATATGTAGGCCGTGTCTTTTCATTCCTTTCTTTGCCTTGCATTTCCCTCCCTTTCCTTGACTTTCCATGTCTAGCCTTGCCTTTCTATGCCATGCCATGCCTTGCCTTGCCATGTCATGCCATGCAATGTATTTTTTAATCCATGCCACGCCTTACCATGCCTTGCCTTTCCATGTCTTTCCTTTCCTTGCCTTGTCTTGTCTTGACATGTCATGTCTTTCCTTTCCATTCCATGCCATGTGATCCGAATTATTTTTGGCACGAAATGAGAGTGGAGATATAATAAAGAAATGTACAGAGAAATATTGTATATCCAATAATATAACACAAATGCATCAGAGATGCAACCAAAAACACAGAGATATAGTAATACACAATTTTCTATTAATGAGCGAAAATGTACAAAGACTATAAAAATACAGAGTGAAAGACTCGTTAGAATGGTGGCAGCTTATCTCTGAGAAGAGATGTGTCCGCTACTCGCATTGGTAAGAAGATGATTTTACAATGAGGCTCCAAATTCATTTTTATTATAAAGAAAATACAAAACCCTAACCCTAGAAGATGAAAATCCAACAGTTTTGTGGACCCTGTTTTGGGTAGTTTGGTGTATCAACTCCCGAGGGTGTAACTTTGCATACGATCTTTGTTTGGGACACACGATAGCTCGTTGGAAAGGTATTGTCGAGGATATTCATTTTGGGGGATCAATCAAAGCCTTTTCTTATCATTGAGAATATATATCCTAAAAAACCTTCATTTAGGCCCTGAAAATGGCCCCGAAAGTTAAAAACTGCTAAAAATAGTAAATTGCCAAAATTGTCAGAAAATTGTTTTGAGCCAGTTGGAAGAGGTGGGTGGACATCGATATCCACCTAGATCACCATGCATTATCATGAATTTCCTTTCCTTTCCATTCCATTACATGCCTTGCCTTTCCTTCACTTGCCATACCATGCCAGGCCTTTCCATGGTATGCCTTGTCTTGTCATGCCATGCCTTGCCATGCCTTTCCTTGTGTCGCCATGCCATGCCTTTATTTCCCTTGATTTTCCTTGCCATGTATTTCCAATTTTGGGAAAAATAATAAGTATATAATAAGTTCACAGAAGAGGATCATAGAGGAGAAGAAGAAAAACTAGAGAGTGCGCAGCCGAGGTGCATCTAGAAGCACAACGTCCAGTAAGCGGAATAAAAAAGAGAATAAAGCAAAGAGAGGAATAAACCAGAAGAAAAGGAAGGATGACAGCTTAATAGGATAAATATGGAAGGATGTGTGAAATCAAGGAGAACAAGTAGTTAGAGTGCAAAAACAACATGCAGACGAAAAAACAGAAGAAAGAAACCGAACATCCAGTTAACTGAATTAGTCATGCAATGTAATGGGGTTTTGGGGATGAGCCTAGTAGGGTTTTAAGTCCTAGATTGTATGTATAAATATGTAATGGGTTGGGAGAATAGGGTTTCCTCCATGTGATGATTCTCGGGAAATATTGTGGAGTCTGTTCCTAGCTGTCAAGAACGCCTATTGGTAACAAGGTTGATAGGATAGGTCGGGAAGGGAGCGAATCAATGTATGAATGTAAGGGATGATGCAGAGAGAGAGAGGCTTGCAATGCAAAGTGTCTAGGCTAGTAGAAGAGAAAGATAAACATGATATATATTTGTAAGTGCAATTCCCAAGCTTGAAGAAATTAATGCATAATAAAGAAGTCAGTTGTTGTGGACGTAGTCCAGAGTTGGGTGAACCATGTTAAAACTTGTGTTACATGTCTTCTATGTGATTTCTCAGTAATTATGTAAGTATGCATAGTAGAGTAAAGTTGTGTTATGGTTAATCCTTGCAAAATAATTATGAATGTTATAGAGACGAGTTTATGGAGTAATTTGGAATATGATGATAGTATGAATATGAAACACTAGGTAGTTAATAAAAAATAAGGACAAAATTGTGTGCACAAAACTGATAAGGAAGAATGAACAAAATGGTCACCTCTGATTCCCTCACTACTGCAGAAACATGGTTCTTACAATCCCAATATATACCTCAAGTGAGACTTCATATTCACAGGAGAATGATGTTGAAAGGGTCGGTATCTAGTAGGTTCGGTTAGTCATAGATAACTCAAACCTAGGGTCTTACAAACCGCACGCAGTGCCAACAAATGGTTCTATATTCAAGACCTAGATTTTGTGATTGTGGGGATGTTTCGAAGGCCAACTAAGAAAGAGATCTCAGAATGTTTGGAAAGGAAGGAACAAGAGTTTGTTCGAAAAGAGAACATAAACCTGCAGATGAATGAAAAGAAATGGATGCAAAGGTATGTGTACACAAATATGCATGAAATTTTCTTTGGTAAATTTCCAATTATTCTAATTGAGTGGCTAGAAAGATTAGTGGAGAATAATGTAAGGTACATAACTATAGCACCAAGGAATCGGACTCCTGAGTTGGTAAGATAGTTGAATTTTGTAAGTAACCCAACTACTCATGTAGTTGATTTTTGGTTGGATAGCATACTAGGAGGATACATCACAGAGTTTGCAATAGATTGTATCCAATCATATAGTGTTGCAAAAAGGGATATTTTCAAAGGTACACACGGGAGTTTCATGAAATCACTGGGTACGTGGATAAAGATGTTGTTGTATGAAAATTTCATGATGATAATGGAATCTTAATTCTAAGGGGGTTCACACACATAGGGTAACCGGGGGATGACAAGAGGCTAGTCTGAGAGTGGGAGAGAATGAGGGAAATAATGAAGAAGGAAGGAAGGGACTGAGGTTTCAAGAAGAGGGTATACCAGAGGAAGAAGATGAGTTTGGAGAATTTCATAGATGAAGTAGGTACAATAGGTGAAAGACTGGGGCTGAGAGAGGAGAGTCGCACAGTGAGACAAAAGGGAGAGAGCCTTATGAAATTGTCCAAATCATGGAAATACCACATACATGAGGAGAAGAGGAATTCCACTCTAGTCCAGTAATAAAAGAACTGTTAAGTCCCACTTAGACAAGGTCCTGTGTAAAATCCATGACCCCATGTGTGTCACCATAATTAGAAATAACAGTTGAATACTTGTCAAAAGAAATTATGGTTAGCCAAGGAGGGCAGAGTAGTAGTAATTAGAGAAGTGGAAACAGTGCACGCAGAATCAGAGTCAGAGTCAACCAACATCACCAAGAAGAGGGAATACACAAAGAAACATGGTAGTGGTATAAAACACCCTTAGACAACCTGAGTTTCATGGATTTGGGTCAGAGGACCCAGAACAACATATGTTTGTCTGCAAGATAATTTAGGCTGCAAAGAATGTCCAAGACAAGGCTATGAATATTATGCAATTGGAAACAACATTTAGAGGTCATGCGTCAGTCTGGTACATGAAGTTGTGGAGTAACACACCTATGGGACAAGCCAAGACTTTGGGAAAGATAAGGCAAGCACTATTGAAAGAGTTAAAGAAGCCAAATTCAAAGTCATAGTACATCACAGAACTGAAGGAGATTAAACAGGTACAAATGGAGTCAGTATGGGACTTCGATCAAAGGTTCAAGGATCTGATGGGTAGACTAACTTTCTAGATCTCTGAACAACAACATAAAGAATGGTTTATTGCAAGGATTGTACCACATATTCACAGGTCGTTGATCCAACAAAAGGTTGCATCGCATCCCGAGGCACTAGAAATTGCAATGAAATTGGAATCATCCTTGGTAGGAGACAGTGGAGGGATGGCGCGGGTTCAGACATAGTCGGCTGCATTGATGATTCAAATAGCAGAACTAACAAAGGGAAAGGATAAACATGATCAAGTCTCATGTACCAAATGTAAGATTGAAGGTCATCACAAGGACGAATTTCCAACATTCACACAGTATTTGGCGACAAGAGTGTCGAATCCATTTCCAGGAGGATGATATTGTGATATATGTAAGAAATGGGGCCATTGCCCAACTGAGTGTCCATTATTAAAGAAGTATAAAATTACCCCAAGGAACTTGTTTGGAAACTTTTTCAATTCGATGGGACATGAAGAGAAGGATTTCCACGTATTCGACCTAATGAGGGAGAACACATTAGATATGTATAGGATTCAAGAGGATAATGTTGTAGCACAAGGGGGTGGTCTGTAATATAATAATCAAAGAGGCTTTAATCTAGGGAATAGAGGAAACTTTGGTAGAGGTTGAGGCAGAGGAAATTTTGGTAGAGAAGGAAGAGGATCAATAATATGTTATAATTGTAATCAACCAGGACACTTGGCCCGCAACTGTTTGAATATATGTACAACATGCACATACTACAGAGCATTGGATTATGCAACATAAAATTGTCCCCAACTAGTTGTGAAATGGCAGACCAGAGGAAACCAGAACTAGAATCCAAACCAAAATATACAGAAAATATCAGCTGAAAAATGCAGTGAAGGACCAAGAATAGCAGTTGTTACACGCGAAGGGGATACAACAAGAGTCGATATGATGAATGAAGGAAATCAGACTAAGAAATGGGTAAGGAAATCAGCAAATCCTATGCTAGATTTTGACCCTCGGAAAGAAAAGGAGACATATCAGAGGGAAAGAAAGGAATTACTCAGATGAGATTAGGGAGGATCAACATCATTTATGCCTCATGTAGGAGAACGTGTTGTGCCAGAAAATCCAATTGGCAAGGTGAGCACGCTAACAATATTCCTGAGAATTTGTGTAGAGCTAATGAAATATGAAACTGTGTTGAGTACACTCTACGACATGATTGATCATTGCACAAGAGGAAGGGAGACTCCCATTGCACAAAGGGTGGTAAATCAGGTATTGTGTAGCAAGAGGACCAACGGAAAATTCAAATTCAGTGTGCAAGTTAGGGAGTATTATGTGGATAACGTTATCTTGGAATTGGGGTTTGATGTGAACATTTTACCTAAGAAGACATGGGATATGATGGTAAAACCCAAACTAGTATGGTCTCTTGGTCAGTTAAGGCTCACGAATTAGAACAAAGTAGTACCAATTGATCATTTGACAGGAGTATCAGTAAACATAGATGGTGTGTGCAGTGTGCAAGACTTTGAAGTTATTAAGATTGTGGATGACAGTCAACCATATCCAACATTGATGGGACTAGATTGGGATTTTGATAACCATGATATCATTAACTTAAAGAGGATGGAGATAATATTTGAAGTTGGATATTTTAAATTTACTACACCCTTGGACCCATCAGAAGGAAAAATATACATAGAGCCAGCCATAGGAAATGGCATTGACAATTTGTACAACATGATTGCACATATGGATGATTATGTCAAACCTGTTACATATGGTGCGCTAAGTTGGAGAAGTATCAGTTTGTGTGCATCGAAAGACTCATAGGAATGTATAGAGCATTGACAACAGAGAATGCAGGAAGTCTCCACTAGATGATGTGCACGCATAACCCGATCCTTGTGTTGGATTGGAGCAGAGCTATGCGATCCACCCAGGTATGATGGATTAACTAAGATAAGTGTGTTTGTAAAGTAATTTGAGTTGAAGGTACCTGAACAGAAAATGTTGTTAGCACTAGATGGGGTCCTGAAAGTAATTCCATCTAGGTGGTGGGTTGCACACAAAGAAGGCATGAAGCATTGGCCATAATGAAAAAGACTAATGCAAGTTAGGTTAGGTACTGAGGAAGAAATATTGTGCATAAGTATATAGGAGATAATGATCCAAGGGGTCATGTGGAGCAATGTAGGAATTTATGGAGTTCAGTATCGAAAACAGAATGGACACACTGATTTATACACACACTGGAAACAATTCCAAAGAACTGGTACTTGAAATTAGAAATGTGTAGAGAGAAAACAAGATGGGATGAATTGATCCAGAGGTTCAAAGTCACATTTACATTTGAACATAAATCTCCATCAATAGATGCAGTGATCCAGGATATTTGATCTAAGATCTTTTCAAAAGAAGGGTTAATGGAGGTCGTACCAGTGTGCAATGCACACAGAACGACTATGACTGTCTGGAGTTAATAAAATGCTACAATGTGGCTAAGGAAGAGAATGATTAATAGGATCCCAATAATGTACAAGTACTAGAGACAGAAGGAGAACGAGAAATAGAAGGGCCAGAGCTTGAATCTATCGCATACACCCAACTAATAGAGATGTGGAAGGTAAACATTGGGACGAGAGAGAATCTGAAGTTTGCACAAATATGGGATTACTGGAGTGATGAGACAATTAAGAAAATTTCATATTTGTTGTGCGAATATCAAGACCTATTCCCTACGACATTTTCATAGATTAAGGGAATAGAAGGGGACTTAGGCAAGATGAATAGTCCACTAAAACTAGGAGCTAAGCCAATGTGATAGAGGCCTTATAGGTTGAATCTAAGGTACAAGGAAAAGGTGAAAGCTGAAATAGACAAGATTTTGGATGAAAGAATCATCGAACCGATGGAAGAATCTAAGTGGATCGGTCCAATGGTCATGCAGGACAAGAAGACAGGATGAATTAGGATCTACGTGGATCTAACGAAGTTGAATGAAGCATGTTTACAGGACCCATTCCCCGAGTGATGAGGAAATAGGTATCTTTCGGATCTATCTTCCTCGAGTGATGATCAAGATATACTAAGAGAGGTTGAAAGTGAGACGTGTTGTACTAGATATACCAGTTCTAGATCAACTAGGTTGGAAAAGGTAAGGAAAAGATTTTGTATACGCATGCATTTTTTTATTACCAATGGAGGGTCGTGTAATTATGATGTTGAGATCATAGGTGACATTGAGTTTCCCTTGAGGTATAAACATCTAGTGCAACGATGGGCGCCTAAGGAGCTACCTAAAGTGGACACAGATTTCTTCATCGGTGGGAGGATGTATCGCATTTCTCCTTCATCCTTACATGGATTGGGGTTATTTTCCATGGATGGCATAAAGGTCGGCTATGGCACTATAACTGAATTGATGGAGTATGTCGGACCATTATACAAATACAATCATTGGTTGATGTTGCTTCGATATACGCAAAGTATGTGGAGATACAGAATTGTCGCAAATTATATACAACTACTAGATAACAATCAAAATAAAGGGGAAACTATGTATATTAATGGAAGGCCAAAATCTACTGGAAACATTGCGGGCTTTATAAATAGTACACAACCAGTGACAACAAATAAGAAACAGAATTGCATATTTGAGGGACGTGAAGGAAATCGTATATTTGTATGTGCAACAAAAACAATAGTTCCAGGTGAAGAGTTGTTGATCGATTACAACTTAAATCGAATAGATGGAGGGGGTGCCACTATGGGGGTAAATATCTTACATACCATTCAAATCAACCTTTGATCAATCATTGTTACAATTTATCGCTGCAATATTTCAAATTTTTACTGCATAAATTTTTAACAATTACTTTCATAACTCTTGTTGATTAATTTATTGTGTCAACATCTATCCAGGGTGACCATGGAAAGGCACCCACTTTGCGTCAATAGGTAAATGTTAAATACAGTAAATACTTATGACTACAACAACTACATTTCAGAAATTTCATTATTTTTTTCTGATATTACTGCAATATTTCATTTTCTTAATGTTAGAGGTGAATTTCATAATTTTTATTGATTGATTTATTGTGTCAACATCTGTCCAAAGTGACTGTGGCAGAAAATCACCCGCTACATCTGTCTAGGGTGACCGTAGAAAGGCACCCACTGTGCCTCAGCGGGTAAATGTTAAATACAGTAACAACTTATGACTACAACAGCTAAATTTCTGAAATTTCATTATTTTTTTTCTAATATTACTCCAATATTTCATTTTTTAAATGTTACAAGTGAATTTCATAACTTTTGTTGATTGATTTATTGTGTCAACTTCTGTCCAGGGTGACCGTGTCCGAAAATCACCCACTACATCTGTCTAGGGTGACCATGGAAAGGCACTCGCAGTGCCTCACCAGGTAAATGTTAAATACAGTAACAACTTATGACTACAACAACTAAATTTCTAAAATTTTGTTATTGTTTTTCTGATATTACTGCAATATTTCATTTTTTTAATGTTACAGATGAATTTCATAACTTTTTTTGATTGATTTATTGTGTCAACATCTGTCTAGGCTGACCATGTCCGAAAATCACCCGCTACATCTGTCTAGGGTGACCGTGTCTGAAAATCACCCACTACATCTATCCAGGGTGACCGTGGAAAGGCACCCACAGTACCTCACCAGGTAAATGTTAAATACAATAACAAATTATGACTACAAAAACTAAATTTCTCAATTGTTAAAGTTCATCTCATTAATTTTATTCATCAATGTATTGTGGCATGGTCAACGTGGGAAGGCTCCCACAAAGGATATTGATGAGGATGAAATATTTTATTCGACTGACCCAATGAAAACTGTAACGAATGTCTTGAATAAGGCTAACATAGAATATCTAGGTTTGGTTAGAAAAAGACCCCTGACACAGGAGGACAGAGCAAGAATTGTAGAGCTACAAAATACAATAACTAATTTTGGGGTAAGTGGCATCTTCACATATTTTTATTAGCTATGATAATTACATATCCGTTTTTTTTGTTTTATATTTTGTATATGATCTAATAAAGAAAATTTTTCCATTTGTAGGAGTTTTTAAACCCCGTGTGTGGGGAAACTGTCGATCCTGCAACTGCTATAGGTAGAAGTAATGGTCCCATGTAAAAAAAAGGTCGACATAGCAAAGTGCAAGTGAGGTTTTTTTATCCTCTTGAGGTTCCCCTAAAATCCATTGATGAGCGAAATGATTTTGACCGGCATTACACGCCAGAGCATGATGAGTCAGAGCCTGGGACTTCACATGACTTCGAAGAGGAACATACTGTAGATGGACAAGATATTATTATGCATGGAGCAGAACGAATTAAAAGCAACGGATCACTAGATGTCACATTTCTAGTGGATGACGCATGTGTTCCAATCAAGATTCAGAAAATTGCAGGTAATTGTTAATTAATTGATTCATTTTTTTCATGAAATTGAAATGGAAATTTGTTGAGATTATTATAAATTAATGGATAACACGTTTCTTTAGGAAACAATGTTTTATATAGAAACTTAAATGACAAAGCATTGGAGTTGTTTGGCCCCACCATTCGCACACGGTGCAATGGCCAAGATAGCAAAAAGAAATATGATTTAATAGATCACATGGTAAACTTGTTTGTCAACACTTTCAACAAGAAAGTGGTTACAAAGTTAGCCAACGAGAATTTAAAATATACCAGGGCCCAGTATAGGGAGATATTGCAAGTAGACCTCAAGCACGAGCGCCCTCCCATGGTTCTCGAGAAAGAGTGGAAGGCATTAATAGAGGATGCAAAGGAGAACTTGTTTAAAAAACAAGGAAGACAACCACGAGATGGTCAAGCAAGGTACAACACATATCATATTATCACTAAAATATGATCATTTATGTTTTTCTTTCCTGTTTTAAGTAACAATTTCGATATCTAATTTTTTTCAAAAAATCCATATGTAGGCTACCAGACACCTCCAAAGCAACCAAGACCAAAGTGGAAAAACACGGCCAGCATAAACTAAGCCAAGGTGGCTACAGAAAACTAAAAGCCCAAATAGTAAGATTTAAATGATTAACTGTGGTTAATATTTATTTAACAGTAGCGAACAAATATATGTTTTTGTTATTAGCATTTTTAATCGTGTTATGCATTGCAACTAAATATGTTTGACATTGTTGCCACCGATGAGGACCTAGAGCTTAGTTACAAGCATGGTTTTAAAAGTGTGATTGAATATAGAAAAATCTTGGGCCAGACTCCTATCTCCCCAGCCACGCAGGTAAATCAAATGAATAAGGAAACCGCAGTAGCATGCTTGTAAAGTCTATTCATATTTTATTATATAACCCTTAACTAAGTATTTATATTTGTTTTCAAGAAACAGTGCTACCGCAGTAGTGAATCCAGCGATATTCAGCAAACACCACGTCATACAAGGGTGCACATGTCCAATGATAGTGTAGAGAAGAGTACCCATTCCAGTATGTATGCTTCAAAATTAGAAATATTTACTTTGATTGTAGATATTTATTTCCTGAATTATACTTATATATTATCCTCTCTAAATTGAAGAGCATATAGCTCAGGAGGGTGAAATGTGAGAGCAACCAAGTGGACAAGAAATTAACGTACCAACTCTTGCAGCTACAGAGACAAGTAAAGAGCAATAGTGTAATGTTAATCAAAATAATGAATTAGTTATTTCAATTATATTTCAACATATCGATATGATCATTTTCGTTGTTTTAGTTCACAACCCTGAACAGATTCCAGCTAACCCTTCTCAGTGACGTACCAAAAGTATGGTACATGAGCGCACACAGACAATAGAAGGACAGGGCTGATCCGGATTTATGTAGGAACACAATGAAATACAGAAATACACATAAACGCAGAGATGCAGCGGAAATAAGACTTCATTTCATTAATAGCAAATGACTGAAATATGCTTACAGACAGAATGTAAATAAACTAGCTAAGGCG
>ML778275.1:39988-69076 GCA_009831015.1 Picea engelmannii | reverse complement strand
TCTTGATTTTATGGTGTACTTGTTGAGGTCAAATTGACAAGGACTATGTAATGTCAATGATCCGGAGATTTATTTACAACAAATTTCAAGGTCATCTTCGATTATTCTACAACCAGAAGAAAGAGGCCCTTGGGGACACTTTTTTTTTGTACATTGGTTGTTTAAATGGCTCAATATACCAATATGAATTGGCTCAAAGACACAAATGAATCCATACTTACATTTCAATTCAAATTTAAACAACAACACATATGACATATTGTTTCATCATAACAACCCTCTTGCTAGACATTTTGAACCACTCTTGTGCAAAAGACATAATGGCAACACCAATAGTCGAAACAATCAAGAGGTTATTAGATATGAAAACATAGAACAACAATGGGCACAGATAGAGAACAAGATGATATCAAATGGATTTAAACGAGTGCATGAATTTAACAGTGCTTATGGTGAAAGTTCCTTTGAAACAATTTGTCATTTAACACAGGATGAATATGATGTTCCTTTCTTGCGACACATAATGGAACAAACTTTTTTAAATTCAATGATGCATAATGATGCTTATGCAATTATATGAACAGAAAAATATATCAAAATTGATATGTAGAAAGATGTGTCTAGAATAGCAAATTGTCAAGCATGTATTGTGCATTTGGCATTGCCATATGAAAAAGGCAACATGGAAAGTGGTTTTTGTGTTTATGATTGGATGGTCTCTATTTCAGACATAGAAATACTCATATGGTCTCTTGAGACAACTAGTTTTCTAACTATATTTCATACAGACAAAAATCGAGTAAAAATATTTAATGTTATTCAATTTCAAACAAACATAGGGCATTTTAAGTTTGAGTCATTGCAACAAATAAAAAAGACAAATATTGACATCAATCCAATATTGTCTCCTAAAGAGATAGAGAGAACAAAAGTACATCTCTTCAATCTCTAAAAAAATTAATTAGGGGAAATATTGTGCCACAATAAGAAACAATGGCATATGATCTAGAAATAGCTAGAATTGGAAAACAAAAATAAAGTCAATTTATGTTATCAATCAAGAATTTGAATCATTTGAACAAGAGAATAAGAATAAAAAAATAAAAAGAGGGTGCTTATCATGCAAGCAAGGAAAAACAAGAAAACACAGTTTTGACACTAGTTGAGAAATCAATTGAGTGAGTGCACGAAGTTGGTGGACAAAAAAGTGGCGACGGGGTCAATAAGAACGCACTCTCACAGGAACCCATGCATGTTACTAGGAATGTGTGCACGTTCATGATGCTATAGGTTTGGCAAAGCCCAAACCTCCACTCAGTGTGCACACAGACTCATTGGCAGGAACACGTGCACATTCTTAAGAACATGTGCATTTAATTAAGAACATGTGTGTGTTCTTAAGAACACATGCATGTTCCTAAGAATGTGTGTGTTCCTCTCTCATGCACTTTTTTAACAAACCGCGGGCACGATTTGTGAACATTTCCACACATCACGCCTCATGTTTTTAGCTTCATCAAGCAAATAGAGAGGAGGAGGAAAGACAATATCTTGCCCCCATGTCCTAGTCAAGCCAAGTATGCTCGATTTCTCTTCACTTCCTCCCACTCCAGTAATTTTTACTTTTATTCAATTAATTTAATATATTCTAAACGAATCTAAATTATAGAAATTTGTAATCTTCTAGAGAAATATCATCTAGAAATTTAGATAGAGTCGCCTCTTACATTGTCTAATATTTCCCCTTTAAAAATAACCATAGAGAATTTACAAGAAATATGATTATTTTATGTTGTTTTTTTTTTAATTTCTTAAAAAATGTATTGATGTTTTTGTAAGTTTTTGTTTTAATGAAAAAACCAAACCTAATTTATATTCCATGAATTATTAAATTGAAATGTATATATTATAAAATGGAACCCGGAGACAATGTAATCCACCCACAAGCAGGCGAAGGAGAGGAAAATCGCAACCCACCACAACCACCCAACATAAACACACAAATTGATTAGGGGTTGGCCACATTGAGAACACTTATAAATGAATTAAGGGGCACAAGAGAACCTAGAAAAGAGTCCTTGGACACTTCATTGGATGTCATTGTGAGGTTCATTTCAAGTTCCCAAGGCCGATTAACTTCTGTTTTTTAATATAGGGCTAGAATGTTCAAGTTTTACAATAGTGGACTCGATAGAAACCAAGTTTGGACTGGATAGAAACCAAGTTAAAGACTTGGGTATTTCAAAACAATCTGATGTTTATTTTTATTAATCATCGAACTAGACAATAACCACTTGTCAACAAGAAACTTATTTTTATGGACTAGTGTATCCACCTACAGTTTAATGATAACAGGATGGATAGGTGGTTCATGGTATTTGATAAACCTCCCTGCAATAACAGGGAGGTGCCTTTATATATTTTAGAAAATTATGGACATAATTTATTTTGGGTCACCATGTGAACTACTTCTACATTGGTGACTTCCAGGGGGTGGGTCGAGGATCCGCATAGGACTGAGAGCATGCTAGGCATAATTCCATGTTAGGTCCTCATCCCCCCAGGCGAAGGACTAACCCCCTACCCAACTTCCTCCCATTGTAGAGGGATCACAACACGTATAAGTAGTTCTATCATCCTTGACTTGGAGTCTAGTGTAACATAGTAGTTTTGTTGCACTATCTCATCAAGAGGTGCATGTTAGTGACATTGACACAGGGATCGGACCTTCAAACCCTAGATCAAAGTGAAACAAGGAGAGGGAACATGGACAGAGAAGTTGTTCATGTGAGCCTCACAGATGCTCGAGTTGTGGGAAGACTTTTTATGGGCCTATGGAGGCTAGTGGACACCAAAGCTTCATGGAGGAGATTATTATCTTAACCATCTCTATGTTATTCATTGTTATATATTTATATAGTATTCTATGTATTTATTTTGATATTTTATTGTACGATGTTTTGCATTTTCTACACCCGTATAACAGACCCTCTATGTCGATAAATACATCAGTGTATGTCTCCACCACCAATGTAGCAATATAGGAAACTTGATCATTTGGTGTACTGCATACACAAGTATGTGTCACATTTGATAAATTCACCATAGTGATTTCTTTATTTTCCGGCATCCTCAAATTTTATAATGTTCTTGTGTTTCTACAGGTTACAGGACCAGGTAGTGTCAAGCAATATCCACCTGGGATGGAAAAATCACCTGCTTCACAAGTATCATGAGTTGAGTTAAATCTCTTTTAAATCTAAAATTTGTTGTATTTAATGTTTTTGAATTACATTAATATTTGTTACTAATAATGTAAAAACCCTCCTTGTTACGACAACAACTCTGAAAACAGGTGCAATTTTTTTTTTTGTTTAAGGTGTGTGCGCACGTGTAGGAGTAAAAAACACACTTGACTCTACGTCGCCACTTGACAACCAACAAGACGCAACCACGAAGTTCATCCCAAGAAGACTGAAGGCACACAACAAGTAACTGTAACAATATACGACCATAGGCATAAGGCGCACAATACAAACATTAAGACATACTGGGGTGCACAGTAAGAACACAGAGGGAATATTCTAGGGTGTTAGGGTTACTATTTCTGCACAGGAAAGCAGGGCATTTATTCTTATGTCTTCTCGAAAAAAGATTAGACAGGCTCCTGGCCGACTGCTCAGGCAGAAACTAGTAACCCGACCTAGAACAAGACGTAAGCAAGATGAACACAACAAGACGACACCGACATATCACAGTGACAATAAGCAATAAACACCCCTAGACATAAGGCATACAACTAGCAACTGTAAGCAGAAAACGACACCAGGTGTTAAGTACAGTACAGTAACAGATGGAAGAATCCAATAGTAGAGTTTACTATTTCTGCACAGAAAAGCAGGGCTTTTAGTCCTATGTCTTCTCGAAAGAAGATTAGACAGGCTCCTAGCCGACTGCTTAGGCAGAAACTAGTAATCTCTGGCACGTGTGTCGCAAGAGTGGAAACCCTGCCTTTAAAGGGCCCGAGACTCTTGATACGGCACTGGATTCTTTACACGAAATAATCACACATGCAGACATACATACTAAGGCTACGAGGAGAAGTCTACATCCCGCTCGACACAACCGACCAAGCAACCAACTGAATACTATCAAGTACCACATAAACAAGAAGTACAATTACGTCCCTTACGGAAGGCACGTGACAAAAGGACTCCGACAACGAACCCAAGTTCAACGTTATTTAAGAGAACAACAACCCTCATTTACTAACTCTGAGCAATTTATTGTACGTAAATCCAGGACCTCACACCCCATAAGTATATTAATAACCACGAAAATTACCTAACTTGAACATAAATCCCATGTAATTGACTTTATGTTAGAAACGCCTTAAACATAACTAATGCTTACCTTCCATTATACTATAAAAAGGAAAATTCATAAAGCAATCATTTAATGCAATCATTTACTTCCCATAAGTGATCACTTTCCTTTACAACATAGAAATCATTACTTTAATACAACCATTGACTTTCCATAAAGGATTACCTTCCCTTACAACATAGAAATCATTACTTTGATGCAACCATTGACTTTCCATAAATGATTACTTGCTTTATAACATAAAAATCATTATTTTAAGGCAATCAACCACTTTCCATAAAATGACTACTTTCCTTTATATCATAAAAATCCTTATTTTAATGCAATTAAATACTGATTGTTCTTGGTACAACCTTACGTTTTATAATTGGACAATTCTTCAAAAATTCAATTCATTCCATAAAATAATAACAACATTACTTTTGTACCATAACCTTGCACATAAAGTAATGATCACATTACCTCTCGGGTGTCACCAATTCCAGTGAAGTTACAATATCCTTGCCATAACATTAACAATCTCACATTTTTTTTTTGATAGCGTGCAAATAAATAACCATCATCATGCTACTGGTATCTCACCCATATCACCAAGTGCACTTACTTACCCTAACAGTCATTGTTCCGATAATATATTAATCTTGCAATAAACAACAGTAAAAGTGCATTAAAGGGGTATTACTCCCGACCCATGAAAATCTCCATATACATCAGTTACCTATTCTAAGGTACGTTTAATCTATTTTTTTTTAAAAACACTATAAAACCTATTACTCTTTCCAGGTAGATTTACTCCTTACGCAATCACATAACAATAAACGCAGTTACCTATTAGAATATTTTAAATCCCTTAACTGTAGGATATGATTTGTAATTACAATTCATCTTTGAAAACAATCGATTCCCTGACAATTTAAAAGGTAGTACCGAAAAATTCGAGAAGTTAAAACACAAGGGTATGAAGACTTATCGGAACGGTAAACGGAACATGCTCGGCCATTCAACACGCACAGTCCTCGATTTGAGGTGGATAGTGGGGGCGCGTAGCAAGGCAAACTTCCCGTTCTTTAAATACCTAAAAGGTAAATATAGGCAACAGGATTTTGGTAACAAAATAAAAACCATCACGCCTCCTACAGATTAGGCGCGTAACAGTCATCCCCTTCACCGATGAATTCAGGGCATAAGGGTATCACGCCTAACTGGAGGTTTTGGTCACATCCCTTTGCACAACTAAGATAATAATAATAAAAAATATAGACACAGATCGATTATTCTCCTAAGACAGCTTACTGTTAAAATACCCACAGATCATTGCGCTGAGATTATTTTGAGATCAAAGTTGCAGATTAGATGTTTCTGAATGTAAGGAATGCTGAGTTTGCTCGTCTTATAAGTTGGTCCTCTAAATTAAAGAGGTACGAGTAGTTTTTCATTGTGCATCCATTAAAAAGGGAGATGGCATTAACTTCATTGGGCTGGCAGCATAAATAATCAACCCTCTCGGAGACCGCACTGTCCCCGACAGCAAACAACGGTGAAGGCACAGACAAAAATGAGCTGCCAGAAGGGTGGTCATGGAAGACGTGGGTTATACATGAAGATTGCAGAAGAGAGGAAGAGAATACACAGAAGCAGAGAATAAAATGCACACTCTGTACAATGCAAAATTAACACGCAGTGATAAAATGCCCCCAAAAATGCAGAGATATATGCACGCATTTGTACAAATGCACCGAAAAATAAAATGCAGAAATAACGCTCATAATTGTACAAACGCACGCAGAAATAGGAACGAACTCAGTCATGAAAGACGATATGACACACGCAGCAAATCATAATGGAAAAAAAAAATTGCCCAGGTCACAATAGAGACGCCCAGCAAAAATAAAACACATGCCACTGATGGGAAACGCCCACAGTCTCTGAAGATGGCAGCAATAATTCAACGCACGCCACAAAGGAACGCAGAGATCATCATGGGAATCACCAGAACGGTTTACAGGAATGGGATGTCAATACCCTCGGCCATAATTGCAGCACAAGTAAAACTAAATGCCAGTACGAATTTTTACAGGAACAGAATGACGATTCCCTCCAAAAAATTACAACAACAATTCCAAATGAATTTGCCAGACGATTTACACGAACAAAATGGTAATGTACTCCATGAAATTATAGCAACCACGGTAAAACGAGTTGCCAGAATGATTTACATCACCGCGAATCCCCATCACATTTCCAATTCCAAAATTAACAGGGGTAATGATCGCAGAGGAGAAGGGACCATTATACGACATCGTCAAAGATGAATAACACAAAAATAATATAAATACACACGACATCTACAAGGCTTGACGCAGAAAGGGGCCGACGGGATCGTGGTGGTTGTTTTATTTTTTTATTTTTGAATAACCAGGAGAGGAATAAAAAAATGGTTTCAGAGGCATTAACATCGATAACCAAATTCATTATAAGAGGGTTCTCAACAGCTAGTAATTGTAATTCAATCCCCCAAACCCATAGCATATAATCGGTACATGATATCTGCCACCCTACTTATCACTAGAACACTTTTAAATCAAAAAGGTTGCAGCAGCTACACTTATAATTGTCGAGTAGAAAAATATGACAGCCATTCAATCCAATCACAACCAATAATTGATACCAGCACATATCATAATGCGTCCTATTCTACCAATTTAAAAAAAACAACCATACTGTTGCCTCAACTTTGTCCTCGGGTATCGTCCGCGCACTTCGTTGATGTCTCGCGCTCCTCTCCGCTCCTACTCGCCGACCGTAGATACCTCACCGGTACCTCCCATCCAATCTCTAGGGGTACTCTGCTTCCCCCTTAGCCCCCCGAGCCACAAAGGGGCCACACAAGATCCAGAGATAAGACTAGCTTCTCAGCTCGCCTCCAAGGTTGAGCTACCACTCTAATATAGCTGAAAATTTCCCAACTCCTCACAAGCAAACAGTCAAGCCACAATCCAATAGCATAACGTGATGCTCATCGTTCATCCCTTCTTCCTTCTTTTCCCCTTCTTTTATAGAAATTTGTGACCCACCTACTTTCCTAAATCATTAATAATTTAATTTTTAATGACAATCCTCTAAAAATTCTCTGTCGTCCAAGTGTCACTCATCCCCCACGATTCTCCACAAATTAATTTCTTTTTAATAATTAAAAGACTCATTTCCCTCAACCCCCCTTAGTCGCTCCTAAAATTAATCCTAGGGTTCCTAGATCCCCTCTCATGCTTTTAATAACATTCCTAAAATGAAGTCGCCAAAATTTAGTTCATTTTAGTAACTCCTTAATTGTTGATTCCTTTTTGCTTTTACCCTATGTTCCATACTTTCCATTATTAAGTTTCCTTTATTACAAGTTTCCTTATTTCTATAATTTATTTCTCTCTTTTTATTTTTAAACCCAAAAGATAAATGTGCTTATTAATCCTTTCTATATTTTTAAATTCATCACTTTTATACTCACATGTTTTTAACTTTATATTCCTTTTTACCATTAACACCACATGTTTTAATTAATTTATTCCCTTTATTCACTTTACCCCCTTTAATTTTGAGAAGACTTTAATTAACACCTAGGAGGTTTTTAGTTTACGCCCTTATGCTTATTTTTGTAGGATCTTTTCTTAGGGCTTGTCAAAATTTTATCTTAGAGATGTTTTAAATTTTAGGTTTAGATTCGAACTGGGTGACATTCAATTAGGGGAGTCGTTTTGAGAATTTCTAAAGGCGTTAAGGTCTCAGGGTCATCTAGGTTTGTCTTATCATCACCATCAATGTGACGTGCCCTTCAAGACGCACTACGTGCTCCAATAGTGCCACTCGCCTTGTTTCTTTCTGTTGCGTGACGTGCCCTTCAGGATGCACCACGTGCTCCAAGGGTGCCACTCGCAAACTTGTGTTTCTTTTACGCGACGTGCCCTTCAGGATGCACCACGTGCTCCAAGGGTGCCACTCGCCAACTTGACTGTTTGGTAGACATCTATTACCCCTGGAGTCAACACTCCGCCAGGTGAACTTGTGGGAGACTAAGGGTTCTAAGGAATAAGGCCCCTGCTTTATTGCGTGCCCCTTAGAATCATCGTGAGCGACTGTCGCAGTCTTCCCTCACGGCATCATGGATCCTCTCGAACTAGGTAATCGTTAACCTACAGTTCGAGCCATGGTGGGAGTGCTAGTAGGCTGTGGCAGGGCTGTTGTCCACACCTCTCCCTCAACCTCTCTGGAAATCATGTGTAGCCCCTTTACTCCATATGTGAGTCTGGTCGGCAAGCTATCGTCATCCTGCATCATCAACCATCATGTGAGATTATGTCAACAACATATCATCAAATCAATAAATATCATGGTAAATAATTCAACTTAAGTAGCACACTCTGTGACTCAATATGGAGTCCAAGGGATCCGTCGATGCCTCTACATCCTCCAGGTCAAAAATCTTGCACACTCAATTAAACTGAGTCAATAGCACCTGTCTACATCAAGTAGTAAAGCATCATGTCATCTATCCGAATGCATCATAATCAAGCATAAAGATATTAATATCAGAAAAGTCCAGATCACTTGCGAGCAAGTGTCCTCAAAGAATAAGTTTTGTAAGTGCGCTAGAGCGGGATGTTACATACACCCCCTCTTGGTCTAAACTTCATCCCGAAGTTTCTCAGTATAAATGCTGAAATAAATGTACCACAATATCATAAGTACCACAGTATCGTAAGTCTATCTATCAAACAAAAATGGAGACTGTTGGCGCATATCATATGCGTCCTCCCAGGTCGCCGAGTGAGGACTATAACTGTCCCACTGGACCTTGACTTGATCTATCATTCGACGTCGTAACTGTCGAATGCGATGATCTAAAATGCAGACTGGCTCAGCCGTGAGCGCTCCCTCGTCTGACACCTACAAGGAACTCATGTCAATCACGTGTGTAGGTTCACTAATATAATGTCTCAAAATAGATATATGAAAAACATCGTGCATACGCCTCAAAGAATCAAGCAAGTCTAGTCGATAGGCCACGGGCCCCTTTCTCTCCATAATCTCGAAAGGTCCCACGAACCTAGGAGAGAGTTTATCTCCCTTCCCAAGCTTTATCGAACTCTTATGCGGTTTAACCCGCAAGAATACTTGATCGCCGACCTCGTAACTGCGGTCGACTCGGTGCGCATCGGCATAACTCTTCTGTCGATCCTACACTTCTTTAATCGTTTGTCGTATGGTTTTCATTTGTTCTTCCATTTCTTGGATCACTTTTGGTCCCACCAGGACCCTATCCTCAAGCCGATCCCAACTCAAGGGCGTCCAACACAGTCGCCCATAAAGGAACTCAAAAGGCGCCATCTTAATGGTGCTCTGGTAACTATTGTTATATGTGAACTCTACTAGAGGAAAGAATTCCTCCCAACGCTTTTTTTGGTCCATCACATACATGCACAACATGTCTTCCAAGGTTTGGTTCATTCGTTCCATCTGTCCTTCAGTCTCTGGGTGATACGCAGTACTAAAGTTAAGTTGAGTTCCCAAGGCCTCTTGGAAACTCGTCCAAAATCGTCCGGTAAACACCGATCCTCGATCAGATATAATCTTTTTAGGCACGCCATGCAGCCTCACAATCTCAGTGATGCAAACTCTCACTATGTCAGGTGCCTGATACGTCGTACGCACCGGAATAAAGTGAGTACTCTTCATCAGAGTGTCTACTACTACAAAAATCAAGTCATGTCTCCTTGTCGTCAGTGGAAATCCAACAATAAAATCCATCGAAATAACTTCCCATTTCGATTCCAGAATGGAATATGGTTGAAGTAATCCTGCCGGGTGTCTATGTTCAGCCTTTACCTGCTGACACTCGAGACATCTAGCCACAAAGTGAACTATGTCGGCCTTCATTCCCTTCCAGAAGAATAAGGGTTTAAGGTCTGCCCTCATCTTCGTAACTCCTGGGTGAGCCATGTAAACTGCTCTATGAGCCTCACTCGGGATTAACATCCTCAATTCGTCGCTTGGCGGTACATAAATCCGACTTCTAAACCTCAATAAACCATCGCTATCAAATGAATATCCCTCATATCGTGGTACCATCATTGTGTTCTGTCCGAAAAAATCCTTGACTTCTTTGTACCAGTCATCGTCACACTGTAAGGTGAGAATCTTCTCATGTAGATTCATCTGAAGAGGTAACACCAAAAATATGCATGGCCTCCGACTCAAAGCATCCACCACTCGGTTCATTGTTCCCTTTATGTAAGTAATCTCGAAGTCGTACTCGCTAAGAAATTCCGACCAATGTCGTTGTCGCGCGTTCAAGTCGCTTTGTGTAAAAATGTGTTGTAGTCCACAATGATTAGTCTTTAATTCAAATTTTCATCCAACAAGGTAGTGTCTCTAAACCTTCAAGGCATATACAATGGCTAATAACTCCAAATCGTGCGTCGCGTAGTTCTCCTCATGCTTTCTTAGTTTCCTGGAAATGTAAGCAATCACTCGTTTATCTTGCATCAAGACTCCTCCTAACCCTTCATTGGATGCGTCAGTGCATACCAAGAAGTTTGCATCCATGTCAGGGACCTTTAGTATCGACATTGTTGTCAACAACTCTTTAAGCCTCCGAAACGCTTCTGCGCATTTCTCTGTCCAAACAAACTTCTTGTTTTTCTTTTGCAATTCCGTGATCGGATTTGCTATCTTTGAAAATCCCTCGACAAACCGTCGATAGTATCCTGCTAAACCCATAAAACTACGTACTTCTGTGACATTCGTCGGCGCAGGCCATTCCATAATAGCCTCAACCTTGGCTGGATCCACGGCGATACCTTTTTCGGAGATGACATGCCCTAAGTAGTGAATCCTTGATTGATAAAAAGAGCATTTGGACAACTTCCCATACAATTTGTGCTCTTGCAAACACTGTAGTACCAAGCGCAAGTGCTCGTCATGATCCTCTGTCATCCGAGAGTAGATCAAAATATCGTCAATGAATACTTGGATGAACTTGTCCAAGTACTCGCTGAACACCCTGTTCATCAAACTCATGAATACCCCTGGGGCGTTTGTCAATCCAAACGGTAAAACAGTAAACTCGTAATGTCCAAATCTTGTCTTGAAAGCGATCTTAGGGACGTCATCCTCCTTGATCTGTAACTGGTGATACCCTGATCGCAAATCGATCTTGGAGAACACCGTCGCACCCTTCATTTGATCAAACAGATCGTCAATTCTTGGTAAGGGATACTGATTCTTGATCGTAGCCTTGTTCAGTTGACGGTAGTCAATGCAAAGCCTCCACGATCCATCCTTCTTTCGAATGAAAATAACTGGTGCACCCCACGGAGACACACTAAGATGTATCAGTCTCAGGTCCAGCAACTCCTTCAGTTGCATTTTCAACTCTTGCAACTCCGGGGTCGACATCCGATAAGGAGTTCTTGCTATCCATTCGGTCCCCGTTTTCAGGTCTATAGTAAACTCCAATTCTCTTTCTGGCGGCATCCTAGGCAACTCCTCTAGAAATACGTTCGAAAACTCCTTCACCACCGGAAGGTGTTCTATACCTTCTGCTACTCCATTTTCGTTTAGCGCAAGGATCGCATAAATCTTACACCCCTTACGCATATTCTTCCGTAGCTGTAAGGAAGAGACGAACCTCAAGGATACTCCCCGGTTCCGTCCTACAATCACCCGTCTATGTCCTTCATCATCGACCAAGCTCAACCTCTTCATCTTACAGTTGAGTATAGCCTCATGCGTTTCCAACCAATCCATACCGATCACGACATCATAAGATCCTAAGATCATGACGTACAAGTTGACCCTTGTGACAAACTCTCCCAGGTTAAGGGCACAACCAGCAACCTTTCCTCCAACCTTTTGTTTGGCTCCCGAAGCCATCTCCACGAAGCTAAACTCGTCCTGTTCGACTGCCTTGACCTTAATCCTTTTTAGCACTGCACCAGAAATGAAACTCTCAGTAGCACCTGGGTCTATCAAGATACTAAGGGTCTGGTCAGCGACAGTACCTATCGTCTCGAGCACAGTCGATTGGTGCTCTTCCTGGCAGTTATTCACCGCTGCATGAATCCGATGGGCCTTGCCCATATCTCCCACTATAGTGGTTCCGGTTGATCCGGGTGCCCTGGTCCTCTCCACCGGACATTCGCATTGGTAGTGTGACTCTCCACACGTCCAACACCCCTTCTTCGGCCCAGTAGTTCTGGTACCCGAAGTAGAGGATGACTTCCCACCGGCCTGAAACCCTGGTCTGTTCTGTTGAACAGGCCTAAACTGTTGTTGTTGCTGGTGTTGTGGTCCTCGATAAGGTGTCCGCTATTGAGGCAGCGGTCGTCAAGGTGTAGTGAACGTGGATCCCCTCTAGAAGCCACGATATCCCGGCGTATGTCTCGCTAGTGTCTGCTACTGCGGCGTACCAGATGAACCCTGCTCTGCAGGTCTCGCTGGAGTCCTGGTCTGACCCCCGCTGATAAGCTCCTCCTCTACTATGAGGGCCTTTTGGACAGCGTCGTGCAAGGTTTGGGGCATCAAGATCCTAACTTTTGCACGCAGGCTACCATTAAGGCCAAACACGAACCTGTTGACCTTAAGCTTCTCTGTGTTAAGGTGCGGAGCATACTGGAGCAGCTCCATAAAACGTGCCTCGTACTCGGGCACCGTACGACCTCCCTGTCGTAATGCATTGAACTCATTGAGTTGATGCTCAATGAATTCCTCTGAAAGATACCTCTCCCGGAACCGTTCCTCGAACAGTTCCCATGACACGTCTTTGACGTCCATGTTCAGCTACGGTAGGAGCGTCTTCCACCATATAATAGCGCTCCCCTTCAGTTGAAAGACTGCCATGCGGACCTTCATGTTGGAGGTATAATCGCGAAGTGCGAAGCACATCGCCATATTCTCCAATCACGCCTCAGCGGCTGCGTCGTCCGGGGCACCAAAGAACTCAGGAAATTTCACCTTCTCGAGTTCACGGTGAATGCTACTAGTAACGGCCGGTGCACGTGGCAGAACCTCAGTAGGTGTCGGCACCCTGGCCTTGTCTCTATCCAATCGGTTGATCAGCGCCTCAGACATGCGCTAAAAAGATCTCATCATCCCCACGAAATCGACAACTGTGATCTGCTCCTTTCCGAGAACCTGCTCGCCTCCCTGGGGGTTAGACCCCTCAGGCGTGGATGCTATTGGAGGCGTCACGCCTCCTCCCCTAGAACCCCGTCGTCTGCCTCCGCGGCGTCCTCTAACCATGATTACCTGCACACACACAATCAACTCAATCAGCAACAGAATAATTAAATATATTCATGTCAGCGAAAGTCGTAGCGAATCCCAAGTCGCGGGTCGAACCGGCTCTGATACCATATGTAACAACCCTCCTTGTTACGACAACAACTCTGAAAATAGGTGCAATTTTTTTTTTTGTTTAAGGTGTGTGTGCGCGTGTAGGAATAACAAACACACTTGACTCTACGTCACCACTCGACAACCAACAAGACGCAACCACGAAGTTCAGCTCAAGAAGACTGAAGGCACCCAACAAGTAACTGCAAAAATATACGACCATAGGTATAAGGCGCACAATACAAACATTAAGACATACTGGGGTGCATAATAAGAACATAGAGGGAAGAATCCAGGGTGTTGGGGTTACTATTTCTGCACAGGAAAGCAGGGCGTTTAGCCTTATGTCTTCTCGAAAGAAGATTAGACAGGCTCCTGGCCGACTGCTCAGGCAGAAACTAGTAACCCGACCTAGAACAAGATGTAAGCAAGACGAACACAACAAGATGACATCGACATATCACAGTGACAACAAGCAATAAACGCCCCTAGACATAAGGCATACAACTAGCAGCCGTAAGCAGAAAACGACACCAGGTTTTAAGTACAGTACAGTAACAGATGGAAGAATCCAACAGTAGAGTTTACTATTTCTGCACAGAAAAGCAGGGCTTTTAGTCTTATGTCTTCTCGAAAGAAGATTAGACAGGCTCCTAGCCGACTGCTCAGGCAGAAACTAGTAATCTCCGACAGGTGTGTCGCAAGAGCAGAAACCCTGCCTTTAAAGGGCCCAAGACTCTTGATAAGGCACTGGATTCTTTACATGAAATAATCACACATGCAGACATACATACTAAGGCTACGAGGAGAAGTCTACATCCCGCCCGACACAACCGACCAAGCAACCAACTGAATACTATCAAGTACCACATAAACAAGAAGGACAGTTACGTCCCTTACGGAAGGCGCGTGACAAAAGGACTCTGACAACGAACCCAAGTTCAACGTTATTTAAGAGAACAACAACCCTCATTTACTAACTCCGATCATTTTATTGTACGTAAATCTAGGACCTCACACCCCATAAGTACATTAATAACCACGAAAATTACCTAACTTGAACATAAATCCCACGTAATTGCCTTTATGTTAGAAACGCCTTAAACATAACTAATGCTTACCTTCCATTATACTATAAAAAGGAAAATTCATAAAGAAATCATTTAATGCAATCATTTACTTCCCATAAGTGATCACTTTCCTTTACAACATAGAAATCATTACTTTAATACAACCATTGACTTTCCATAAAGGATTACCTTCCCTTACAACATAGAAATCATTAATTTGATGCAACCATTGACTTTCCATAAATGATTACTTGCTGTATAACATAAAAATCATTATTTTAAGGCAATCAACCACTTTCCATAAAATGACTACTTTCCTTTATATCATAAAAATCCTTATTTTAATGCAATTAACTACTTATTGTTCTTGGTACAACCTTACGTTTTATAATTGGAAAATTCTTCAAAAATTCAATTCATTCCATAAAATAATAACAACATTACTTTTGTACCATAACCTTGCACATAAAGTAATGATCACATTACCTCTCGGGTGTCACCAATTCCAGTGAAGTTACAATATCGTTGCCATAACATTAACAATCTCACGTTTTTTTTTTGATAGCGTGCAAATAAATAACCATCATCGTGCTACTGGTATCTCACCCATATCACCAAGTGCACTTACTTACCCTAACAGTCATTGTTCCGATAATATATTAATCTTGCAATAAACAACAGTAAAAGTGCATTAAAGGGGTATTACTCCTTACCCATGAAAATCTCCATATACATCAGTTACCTATTCTAAGGTAAGTTTAATCTATTTTTTTAATAAAAAAACTATAAAACCTATTACTCTTGCCGGGTAGCTTTACTCCTTACGCAATCACATAACAATAAACGCAGTTACCTATTAGAATCTTTTAAATCCCTTAACTGTAGGATATGATCTGTAATTACAATTCATCTTTGAAAACAATCAATTCCCTGACAATTTAAAAGGTAGTACCGAAAACTTCGAGAAGTTAAAACCCAAGGGTATGAAGACTTATCGGAATGGTAAACGGAACATGCTCGGCCATTCAACACGCACAGTCCTCGATTTGAGGCGGACGCACAGCAAGGAAAACTTCTCGTTCTTTAAATACCTAACAGGTAAATATAGGCGACAGGATTCCGGTAACAAAATAAAAACCATCACGCCTCCTACAGATTAGGCGCGTAACAGTCATCCCCTTCACCGATGAATTGAGGGCAGAAGGGTATCATGCCTAACTGGAGGTTTCGGTCGCATCCCTTTGCACAACTAAGATAATAATAAAAAAAAATATAGACACAGATCGATTATTCTCCTAAGACAGCTTACTGTTAAAATACCCATAGATCATTGCGCTAAGATTATTTTGAGATCAAAGTTGCAGATTAGATGTTTCTGAATGTAAGGAATGCTAAGTTTGCTTGTCTTAGAAGTTGGTCCTGTAAATTAAAGAGGTACGAGTAGTTGTTCATCGTGCATTCATTAAAAAGGGAGATGGCATTAACTTCATTGGGCTGGCAGCATAAATAATCAACCCTCTAGGATACCGCGTTGTCCCCGACAACAAACAACGGTGAAGGCACAGACAAAAATGAGTTGCTAGAAGGGTGGTCATGGAAGACGTGGGTTATACATGAAGATTGCAGAAGAGAGGAAGAGAATACACAGAAGAAGAGAATAAAATGCACACTCTGTACAATGCAGAATTAACACGCAGTGATAAAACGCCCCCAAAAACGCAGAGATATACGCACACATCTGTACAAACGCACCCAAAAATAAAACGCAGAAATAACGCTCATAACTGTACAAACGCACGCAGAAATAGGAACGCACTTAGTCATGAAAGACGATATGACACACGCAGCAAATCATAATGGAAAAAAAAAATCCCCCAGGTCACAATGGAGACACCCAACAAAAATAAAACCCAGGCCACTGATGGGAAACACCCACAGTCTCTGAAGATGGCAGCAATAATTCAATGCAGGCCACAAAGGAATGCAGGGATCATCATGGGAATCACCAGAACGGTTTACAGGAACAGGATGTCAATACCCTCAGCCATAATTGCAGCACAAGTAAAACTAAATGCCGGTACAAATTTTTTTAGGAACATAATGACCATTCCCTCCATGAAATTACAACAACAATGCCAAACGAATTTGCCAGATGATTTACACGACCAGAATGGTAATGTACTCCATGAAATTATAGCAACCACGGTAAAACGAGTTGCGAGAATGATTTACATCACTGTGAATCCCCATCACATTTCCAATTCCAAAATTAGTAGGGGTAATGATCACAGAGGAGAAGGGACCATTATACGACACCATCAAGGATAACTAACACAAAAATAATATAAATATGCATGACATCTACAAGGCTTGATGCAGAAAGGGGACGACGGGATCGTGGTGGTTGTTTTATTTTTTTATTTTTGAATAACCAGGAGAGGAATAAAAACTTGGTTTCAGAGGCATTAACATCAATAACCAAATTCATTATAAGAGGGTTCTCAACAACTAGTAATTGTAATTCAATCCCCCAAACCCATATCATATAATCGGTACATGATATCTGCCACCCTACTTATCACTAGAACACTTTTAAATCAAAAAGGTTGCAGCATCTACACTTATAATTGCCGAGTAGAAAAATATGACAGCCATTCAATCCAATCACAACCAATAATTGATACCAAAACATATCACAATGCGTCCTATTCTACCAATTTAAAAAAAACAACCATACCGTTGCCTCAACTTTGTCCTCGGGTATCATCCGCGTGCTCCATTGATGTCTCGCGCTCCTCTCCACTCCTGCTCGCCGACTCTAGAGACCTCACTTGTACCTCCCATCCAATCGCTAGGGGTACTCTTCTTCCCCCTTAGCCCCCCGAGCCGCAAAGGGGCCACACAAGATCCAGAGATAAGACTAGCTTCTCAGCTCGCCTCCAAGGGTGAGCTACCACTCCAATATAGCTGAGAAATTCCCAACTCCTCACAAGCAAACAGTCAAGCCACAATTCGGCAGCGTAACGTTACGCTCACCGTTCATCCCTTCTTCCTGCTTTTCCCCTTCTTTTATAGAAATTTGTGACCCACCTACTTTCCTAAATCATTAATAATTTAATTTTTAATGACAATCCTCTAAAAATTCTCTGTCGTCCAAGTGTCACTCATCCCCCACGGTTCTCCACAAATTAATTTCTTTTTAATAATTAAAAGACTCATTTCCCTCACCCCCCCTTTAGTCTCTCCTAAAATTACTCCTAGCGTTCCTAGATCCCCTCTCATGCTTTTAATAACATTCCTAAAATGAAGTCGCCAAAATTTAGTTCATTTTAGTAACTCCTTAATTGTTGATTCCTTTTTGCTTTTACCCTATGTCCCCTACTTTCTATTATTAACTTTCCTTTATTACAAGTTTCCTTATTTCTATAATTTATTTCTCTCTTTTTATTTTTAAACCCAAAAGATAAATTCACTTATTAATCCTTTCTATATTTTTAAATTCATCGCTTTTATACTCTCACATGTTTTTAACGTTATATTCCTTTTTACCATTAACACCACGTGTTTTAATTAATTTATTCCCTTTCTTCACTTTACCCCATTTAATTTTGAGAAGACTTTAATTAACACCTAGGAGGGTTTTAGTTTACGCCCTTATGTTTATTTTTGTAGGATATTTTCTTAGGGCTTGTCAAAATTTTATCTTAGAGATGTTTTAAATTTTAGGTTTAGATTCGAACTGGGTGACATTCAATTAGGGGAGTCGTTTTGAGAATTTCTAAAGGCGTTAAGGTCTCAGGGTCATCTAGGTTTGTCTCATCATCACCATCAATGCGACGTGCCCTTCAGGATGCACTACGTGCTCCAAGGGTGCCACTCACCTTGTTTCTTTTTGTTGCACGACGTGCCCTTCAGGATGCACCATGTGCTCCAAGGGTGCCACTCACCAACTTGTGTTTCTTTTGCGTGACGTGCCCTTCAGGATGCACCACATGCTCCAAGGGTGCCACTCGCTGACTTGACTGTTTGGTAGACATCTATAACCCCTGGAGTCAACACTCCGCTAGGTGAACTTGTGGGAGACTAAGGGCTCTAAGGAATAAGGCCCCTGCCTTATTGCGCACCCCTTAGAATCCTCGTGAGCGACTGTCGCAGTCTTCTCTCACGGCATCGTGGATCCTCTCGAACTAGGTAATCATTAACCTACAGTTCGAGCCACGACGGGAGTGCCAGTAGGCTGTGGCAAGGCTGCTATCCACACCTCTCCCTCAACCTCTCTGGAAATCGTGTGTGGCCCCTTTACTCCATATGTGAGTCTGGTCGGCAAGCTATCATTAGCCTGCATCATCAACCATCATGTCAGATCATGTCAATAACATATCATCAAATCAATAAATATTATGGTAAATAATTCAACTCAAGTAGCACACTCCCTAACTCAATCCAGAGTCCAAGGGATCTGTCGATGCCTCTGCATCCTCCAGGTCAAAAACCCTGCACACTCAATTAAACTAAGTCAATAGCACCTGTCTACATCAAGTAGTAAAGCATCATGTTGTCTATAAGAACACATCATAATCAAGCATAAAGATATTAATATCAGAAAAGTCCAGATCACTTGCGATCAAGTGTCCTCAAAGAATAAGTTTTGTAAGTGCGCCAGAGCAGGATGTTACAAATAACAATATTATTAATATGTATGCAAGATGTTGATATTTTGGCCAGTTATTGTGGTAGTCTAGTCCTTTGGAAGTCGACCATGGATTTTGGGTCACCTATTTCTAAGAAAAGACATATCCTATCACTTGTACATATGGTGGGGGTTCATAGTCGTCCACCCCCACCATATTTCTTATTCCATGCATCCTCGGTGGATGCACCCACAAGCCACACATCTGCACCACCTCTTCCATCGCATCCATCCACAGTGTATGCACTCGTATGCCACCCATGCCCACCACCACTTCCATCTGTGCCATCCATCAAGGATACCATAGTATATGTTGCCTTGGATCAGGTTGTAAAACTGAGTGATCCACCTACTAGTGACTCTCCATCGATGCCAGAGATATTCACGGTGAGATAATGTGTTGATGATCATTTTTTATGTATCATGAATGGAATTGATTTTATGCATATTTTTTTTAACTTCTTGATTTGATCCTTGTAACTGGTGAAGGGTGGCATCACTAAGAGATTAGGATCGCGAAGAAGGTTAAAACCCTCATGATTATCAGTACCATATGTGGTGAGTTGTCTTATGTTGAATTACAAAGTATCATTTTGTAAGTCTTTCAATTCATTGTGGAAAAAAACTTATGACAATATTTTTTCTTTGTGAAGTCTCTAGAGCGATGAACCATGCCCAGGTGAAAACCCACTTGTTGTGCTTCTTTGAGAAAGAGAAGAAAAATTTATTTCCAGGATGCTCTTAAGGGTGGCGAGGGTGGCAGTGGTAATAAGTGACTAATGACTATGTTTTTGTATCTAGACCACCGTATGGTTGTTTTTTATGTTAGGGCACTTGTTGTTATTTTGTGAATATATATATATATATATATGAGAACGTTTTTATGAATCTCATTGTTTCTGCATTTTATGTAGATGAATGTATGAATTTCAAAGTGTTTCGATTTCCACCATTTTATGTTATATATGAAATTGCAATAAATAAATATAATCTAAATGAATTTAAAGAAATCTATTCTCAAAAGATAACTCTCATAAACAATAAATAGAAACAACTTTGTATCTCTATTCTTCTAAGAACTGATTCCACATAAATATACTGCTACAAGGATATTCCTAGGAAACATAGATCTACATTGTTTTATAAAGGGATAAACCTACATCATCATGAACATGACCATAAACAGAATAATTCACGAGTTGAAATCAATACACACTTTGTGATTATGGATGGATTTGGTATAATGAAGACAAATGAGAAGATGAAATGTCAAGCTCAAATTCTCCTATAACCTTCAATTTAAGATCTCTTTGTATGATAAGTTGAATATTGTTTTTCAATAGTTCTAAGGAGAAACTCATACATTGAAAGATAGAAGGATCACTTAACACATGAATGTATATTTTTATGTGAGGGGAAATATTTTTCAAATGGGTAAAGAAAGAGATAAGAGTAGAATGGTCATGGGGCCATATAACAAAGGTGTCATGTACAAATTGAAACCAACACTTGGGTTTGAGATGAAAGTTGTTTAAGGATAGAGTCTTGAAATGTTCCATAAAGGTATTAGCGACTACTGGGGATAAGCAGGATCCCATGGTTGTACCTTCGATTTGTTCATAGCAAACCCGTTTGAAGGTAAATAAAGTAGAAGGACATATTTCAACGAGGTTCAGATTTTCGGAGTCAACCAGTTTGGAGATCAAGGCCAAAGCTTCCACAACATGAATTTTGGTAAATAAAGAGACAAAATCAAATATGACCATGATGTCATTCTCATCAAGGTGAAGATCTCGGTTTTTTTGGATAAAAGCAGAGGAATCTTTAATAAAGGAAGAGGTTTTACTAATAAAGGACAAAAGTTTATCAGTTAAAAATCAAGCAAGGGAATGAGTTGGGGTGCCTATGGATCTTACTATAAGTCTCAAAGATATGTCTTTTTTATGAATTTTAGGTTTCCCATATATGCTCAAGGTTTGGGGGTGATGAGGAATAAGATGCTTTTGAATGTTAGGGTCCAGGGAAGAGGGCTTGATAGCTTTGATAACCAGACTAGTTACAATGTTAATAGGGTTTTTAGCGAGAGATTTATAGGAAAGAGAAGAAAGAATATGTAGAATTTTAGAATCATAATTAGAGGTTTTCATAATAATTTTTTCATTTCCTTTATCGGATTTTAGGACAATCATCTCTCGGTTATCATTAAGGAGACAAATAGAATTAATTTCTTCTTTAGTTAGGTTCATTTTTGGAGGTTTAGCATGACTGAGGATTCTACCACATTCCTACCTAATTTATTCATCTTCATGTGTAGGAAGGTAATGTTTTATGGACTCAATAGAGAAAATAATTTCTTCCATTGGGATATTTGGAGGGACAAGGGAAGTATTAAAACCTTTCTCAATAATTTAGAGGGAAGGAAGATCCAATTCCAAAGATGATAAATTTATGACAAGGAAGGTAGGGTTTCTCTTCTATTTTTCTTCACCTTCTCTTAACCTTCATGTTTGTTTCAAATTTCTTTTTTTTATTGAATTCTTCTTGCATCCCCCTTTCTTTGCTTTTATATTTTACTATTTGTGTCTCTAAATTCATTGATAATTTTTTATTATTTTTATAATATTTGCATTATTATTTTATTCTCACTCATGATATTTTAATATCTTATTATTATTATTATGTTTGACCATAGCTTCTACCTTTTAGTATTATTTATAGTTTTAATGCATATTTTATTAATTCATTATTCCTCTTCTCACATTTTCTTCCTCCTATTTAAAACCAATTTTCAACACTATTTTCTATAATATAACTTTGTTTGTCTCTGATAATGAGTGGAATGTCCACCCAAAACTTTTCGATTTTTTATCCAAAAAAATATAAGTAATATGAATAATTATGAAAACCTACATACTTCATGCACAAAGTTTGTGAAAAAATTGTTATATTTGTAAACGAATTTTAAGTAACCTTAATTTATTTTAAAATAATAAGATGGTATGTATAAAATCAATATAATCAAAATCTCTCATTCAAATATTAAAATGAATTTTATTTTGATTTTCTTAATGTTTACACTTACTTATTTTGAATTTTATTTTGATTTTATTAATATTTATACTTACTTATTTTAGATTTTATGTATTTTGATATATAAAATATATTTTTTTATTATATTAATAAAATATATATATATATATATATATATATATATATATATATATATAATCAAAATATCTCATTCAAATATTAAAATGAATGTTATTTTGATTTTCTTAATGTTTACACTTACTTATTTTGATTTTATTAATGTTTATACTTACTTATTTTAGATTTTATGTATTTTGATATATAAAATATATTTTATTATTATATTAACAAAATAAAAAAATTATATTTGATTATTATTATTTATATTTTTAAAAAATCAAATAATAAATCACAAATTTTAAAAATAACATTCGACATTTATTACTATATTAAAACTGATAAACATTTTTAATTATTGAATGTTCTTTCAATTCTATAATATAAAACTTGTTAATTCTATAATATAAAACTTGTTAACATATTATAGTATAATGCTAAAAGGTTACTTATATTTAATTATTTTTAATTAATAAAATTAAAAGAATCTATTATTATTATTATTATTATTATTATTATTGGAGAAGCATTCTAATATACAATTACTTTTAAAACAAGTCAAATCATATTTTTAATTAATAAAATTAAAAGAATCAATTATAACATAAAGCTAGTTAATATATTCTGATTTGATTGGTAAAGTTTATTGAGGTATACATACCCTATCCCCCAACTTGTAACTTTTTAATAGAAAACACATGTTTTTAACCATTAAGCCCACTCAAGTTGTATATATTTAAATATTTTTAATTAATAAATATTAGTTAAAAAAACATTGGAGAACTATTTTATCATACAATTACAAAAAATGTCAAATAATATTTTTAATTAATAAAATTAAAAGAATTCACTATAGGGATGTAATCAACCTTAATCTAGAAGATCAAAATTATCTATCTATTTTGATAAGTGTAAAGAAAAAAATAAACATTGTTAAGATAAGAACAAATTCTCATCGGCTCCATAGTGAAATTGAGCGTTGGTCAATTCCTAAGACAGGTCCATGGGATGAAAGAGTGTGTCACCTTTGTGACACTAAGAAGGTTGAATATTAAAAGCACTTTCTCTTAGATTGTCCAGCCTATACCCATATTAGATCTTATTTTCAAAATATTTGTCACACTACCAACCTTCCTAACCCCTTAACTCAACAAAACTATGGTGATCTTGGAAAGTTGAATCTCTTAATGTTTTTTTAGCACATAAACAAAATTCTAAAGAATAGAAAGTAATCCCTTACCCTCTTAAGGTCATAGTATCCTCATTTTGTGTATAACTAAGGAGATCGTGTCTCGAGACCCTCAGGTTACAAATATGGAGTGCTGAGAGACTACATGACCGACAATACCCTTTTGCATGGATGGAAAACCCACTCACCACCACAGATGGTCATAGTTTTGCAGATGGAATCCACTACACCAGTTGACTTCCAGAAGGCAGTGGGCCTTGCTCCATGAGGTACAAGTCAGTATTATGGTGAGCATCATTTCAATATTTAATCCATTTGATTATGTTGTATCTTATATTTCTCTATATTTCATGATATGTGCTTGGGCATTATGCTTTTTTCTCTACTTCACCCTGGTGGTGGACATTGTTCCCCTCCATTTCCTTATCTCTTGGGATTTTAGTGTGTATTGACCTAAGAAGGTGTCGTCCCTCATTCTATGGGAAGAAGGGGCTAAAGGCCCAGAGGGGTTGATGTTGGGTAAAAGATAAAATTCTTGTATAAACCTTCCAGATGCTTCGCCGAGGGATCACCCAAGAAAATCAATGAAACACTTATCTTTGAATAAAGGGGACCCGCAATATAATAAAGAATGCTTAAAAGGTTAGTTGAAGGATATGAGGTCTCATCACAAGCCGAACTATCACATCCATGAATATCTAGTGGTATGACATTACCATCATGTAGTCACCAAACCAGGGTAATGGATTTTAGTTACATGGTTGAGAGAAAGGGGGTCTCATCACGAGCCATCCTTTTCATTTCCATTAGGTGTTTGTGGGTGACATTGCCATCATCTGGTCACCATGCCAAGGAAGTGACCTTCAATATCTCCTTATGTTATATTGAAAGAAAATAAATAAATAAATATAAAAGGAAATTGATGGGCTTGGAAAAAGTGCATCGCGGACAAAGCTACCACACACCCTCTACAAAGGCACCCATGAATGAGACACTACGACCAATTGTATTTCATGATCCCTATACCCATTGAGTCTTGATCCCAACCACTTCATCTACCTTAAATGGCTTAGATATGGATATCTTGTAAACTCTTCTTGACCTAGGGCAAGATATACCCAATAGGACACCTCGTCAACCCTCCCATATTCAAGCTTGACAAGTTGCATAATGTCTTTGAGAAATTAATTGTTTGATATAGTGATCCTTGATGCACATTCTTAGATGAATTATTTATTGATTGGATTCATTTATCATGATTTTATGATTTGATATCCTTCGAGGGCGTGCTCATTTTTCTTTACAGGACCTGGTTGGTGGACAGTTTTGGGAGAACAAGCCTAACTTGGGATTCCATGGGGCTACAAGCCCACATGTTGGATGTCAGGGGCCCACATGTCAGATGAGAAATATCAATATTGGAAGGCCTTGATGATGTCTTGGATGACATAGCCCAACCCTTACATTCCAAAATATTTTCCCGAGAGGGGAAAAACATCCTATTTTTTAGCTTGACGTCATGCTTTTGGGTCTAGGGCATGGTGGTGACATGCCACTCTTTTGACACATGGACATTTTGAGGAGAAGAGGGTATTCACCATGATGAGAGTGCTTATATGCTTGGCATGTGGCCTTTGGAGGCCTACCCATGCTTCTCCAACACCAACAACTTCCTCAAAGTGGAAAAACGTCCCCTAAAGAGGAGACGTCCTTCTAAAATTAGGGTTTTTTGGTGCAAAAAGTGAAATTTTAAGTGAATTGTTTAATATTACTTTGTTAAAGGGGAAAGATTAGGGTTTTTGGCCCCTAATCTTATGTTTTACTCCTTAATTTATGGACAAGTCACTTTGGTGACATTTTGTATAAATAGAGACCATAAGATCTCATTTTAAACATAACTCTCCCTCTTGTGAGAGGACTTGGTCTGGAATTTGCATCAAACATGGCTCTTTTTATCTCTTGTGCACTTGTTTATGGCTATATTGATGAATGGTTGATGGGGCAGAGAGGCACTAGCCTTGGATGATATTTTTCTAGCTCTTATGGTGGATTGTCTTGGCATTTCTCTTGATATTGGTATGGCCTTTTACTATTATGCTATCATTTTTTCAAGTCAAGTATTGTTATGCTAAGATATAGGTTGGAAGTATAAGGGAATACACCCCCACCATATTCTTCATCATTTTATCTTCATCTCATTCATTATACAAGGGTTTGCTAACAGAAGTATAAGGGCATACACCCTCTTAGCTTAAACCCTAGCTAGAGAAACTTGCCTTGGGAAGTAAAAGGGATTACACCCCCAAGGAGGTAGTTTCTCTAGCTATTTTTATATTTGACTCCATTAACCCAATAGTAAAGGCATTAGTCACGTACTTTTTTGCATTGGAGATATAAAACCATCGCCTTGGGAAACACAATTTTTGGTCTTTTGAAAGGAGTCTCCCCCCACTAGGGTGTCCCCTCTCTCCCACTACTCTAATTGTTGTTTCAAAATTTAACCTACAACCATTAGGATTGCATAACCCTAGCTACTCACACTCTCTTAACTCCTAAACTAACCCTAGACTAACTCCTAAACTTTGCTCACTTACTCTACTAACTAGGGCACATATTTTGGGCTAGTTCTTGGCACTTTTCCATGGTTGATTTTGTTTTTGCATGCCATTGAATGCTACAACCATAAGGCTGCAATTTTTTGCAGAAAACACATGTTTACAATAGCCATCTTCTTTAGCTTCTTAAGTGTCATCTTTCAGCCTATATCCATTGCTAATCTTGATGTTGATTTACTTAACTAGTTTAGATATTTGTATGTTGATTTAGATATTTTATTTGTTGATATAGACTATCATGTATTGCTGCAAATTAGGTACACCAAGCTTAACTTGACGATCCAACTAACAAATATCATTGCAAAGTGTCTTTTCTTGTGTCTTGGGAAGGTACAATCATACGGAGAAGTATTATACATGTGGGGCAAACATTACCTAACTTGAAAGGCATATTTTCTCACCTTTCATCCCACTTAGACTTGACCTATAGGGGCTTCAATTTTGTCCATCTCCATCTCCATCTTAATACCCCTAGGTTCATCAGGATCACCTCCCTAGATTGACCTAGTCACCCTTGAATAGTGGGACCTACATCGAGGTGACATTGGGTGTAGGATTCCCAAGTTGTAGCACTTTCTTTGTGATTGGGCTGGGTTTTTCCCAACCTACAACTTGTGTTATAATAGGTCCAATAGACCAATTTGGTTTTACTGGACATTAATCATCATCGTCAATATAAAATTTGTTAATATATTATAGTATAATGCTAAAAGGGTATATATATTTAATTATTTTTAGTTAATAAAGTAAAAATAATCATAAATCATGTTAATATATTATAGTATAATGCTAGAATGTTATATATATTTAATTATTTTTAATTAATAAAGTTAAAAGAATCAACTATTATTGAAGAACCATTTTAACATGATGATAATGATGATGATGATGATGATGATGATTAATGTTCACTGAGAGCGAATTCATTTATCAAATTTTAAGAGGGTAAGGGATTACTTGCAAGCTTTCCAAGATCACCATAATTTTGTTGAGTTAAAAGGTTAGGAAGGTTGGTAGCATGACAAATATTTTAAAACTGAGATCTAATTTGGGTATAAGTTGGACACTTTGAGATAAAGTGTCTTTCATCTTCAACCTTCTTAGTGTCACAAAGGTGATACACTCTTTCATCCCATGAAAATTTAGGAATTGACCAAAATCATTATACAATTACTTCAAAAAAATCAAATAATATTTTTAATTAATAAAATAAAAATAACAGATTATTATTGAAAACCATTTTAATTACTTCAAAAGAAGTCAAATAGTAAATCACAAATTTATGCAAATAATATTCAACATTTATTTTCAATTAAATTTAACTCTTTTAATTGTGGGATAAAATGTTATCCTCTCCACTCAATAGAAAAAAAAACATTCAACATTTATTATTATATAAAAATTAATAAACCTTTCTAATCATTAAAATTTTTTTCAAATTTATAATACAAAAATTATTACTTTAATATACATATAATTCATTTTAATTAATATATTACTTTAATATACATTTAATTAATTTTAATTAGTAAAATAAAAAATTATTACTAAAAAATCCATTATAATATAGATGAGTCAATTTATACAACAATATAATTAATTTAAGGAATTATCATATAACTATTAGTTTAAAAACATCTTAAGATAAATATAATGCAACCATTAAATAGTTTGAATTTAAATTTATAATATAATTATTAATAACTATTTTGTTTTGATAATGCAACAATCAAATAGTTTGAATTTAAATTTATAATATAATTATTAATAATAATTATTTTATTTTGATAAGATGTGTTTTAATAGTTTATAAAAATATTTTAAACAATAAATTAAGATAAAAATAAATAAAAAATACTTAGAAATCAAAGTGTTTTGAAAAAAAATATTTTTATAAATATATTTAATATAAGTTGTTTACAAAATAAATTCAATCTTCTATATGTAAAGATAACAGTTTAAAAAAAAATACAAAATAAATTAAGATAAAATTAAATAAAAAATACTTATAAATCAAAGTGTTTTGAAAAAAAAAATTATAAATATATTTAATATAAGTTGTTTACAAAATAAATTCAATCTTCTATATGTAAAGATAACAGTTTAAAAAAATACAAAATAAATTCAATCTTTCAGCAGTAAGGATAACTAACTTAACAAAATATAAATTCAATCTTAGATATGTAAAAATAACTAATTTAACAAAATATAAATTCAATCTTCGATATGTAAATAACAAAATAAATTCAATGAAAGTTAACAAAATATAAAATAGATTATTTCAAAGTTGTTTAGAGTAAAGGTTGTTAAAAAAACTATATGACATTCTATAGAATGTATCACATGGATTGGATTAAAAGTAGTCCACAATCAAAGGAAAAAAATAAGAAAATAAATAAATTAGAAAATGTCATTTTAACATGTTAAAATATAATTAATTAATAAATAAATAATAAAAATGTTAAAATATAATTAATTAATTAATAATTAATAAATAAATGATAAATATATTATATTGTGAATAGAAAAGATTAATAAAAAATAATATATGATTTTTTTTTAAATGTTCTATTACTATTTATTAATGTTACAATATATTATATA
>ML778275.1:29805-39835 GCA_009831015.1 Picea engelmannii | reverse complement strand
ACTTATTTTACATAATATAAATATAAATATAATTAAAAATTAAAAATTAAAATAAAAATTAATAGTATTTGTGAGGTATTATTTCACTTTCAAAAGTATTCTATATACATAACCAAATATTCTATATACATAACTCTTCTATGAAAAATGTATTTTGTATATACATAACTCTTCTATGACAAATGTATTTTGATTTGATTTTTAAGTGAATAAAAATTATAAAATATATAAAAAAAATTATAATATACAAATTCATAATATTAATAAAAATATGTTTTAAATTCAATAATTATATTTTTTAAATAAGTGAATAAATAATGAATAGAAAATGAAAATATTTAATCATTACTATAATTATGGCATATGTTATTGTTTAATATTTTCTATAAAATAATATTTTAAATGATGATGATGATGGGTAAGAGATTATTTGGATTTATTTAAAATTTTGTTTTTGTGTTCAAAAAATTTTTAGAGAAACCTTTCATTATCATGATGAAATAAACTAGAATTTCATATATCAGGCTTTAAGAAAGATAAGAATTTACTTGGATTTAAAAAAAAATATTTCCATACTTGAAAAACATTGAGAGAAGTGTTCCAAGATCATAGTAGTTTTGATGACTTATAATGTTATCATTTATTTTTTTTATTTGATTTCATATCATAAATAAAAACATCTTCATAAGTGGTTTGAGAGTGTGTGAACTGCAAAATAGTGTAAGGCATTTGCAAAGGATGGTTGAGGTGGGCCTTGGGGATTAGCATCCTTGGAAAAATTGAAGCCACTATTTTGTTTTTATTATAAGTAGCATTGTATTGATCTATGGGTTAATTGGGTAAGGATTAAGAAGTAATGGTGGTCAAGTTATGATTTGGATCCATGATAGAGAGGTAGAAAGAAAAGATGGGAAGAAGAAAATATTGGGACTAAGAAAGGGTGAAGAAGAGAGAACTTTCCTTAATAGAGTTAAAAAAAATGTAGACTAAAAGATAAGTTGGGACTTTGACCTATTACATTAAAAACAAAACTTTCTCTTTGGTTTCACTTGAATAACTTTAATAAATGAAAATCCTAAATATTTCATCTATGTTTTAAGCCTAACTACAAGAAAAGAAGTTAAGATGGAAAACCAATACTTACTCTTAAAAAAGGATATCCCAACATAAATTTATTAAAAATTAATAAAAGGAAAAGGAAAAGAGATACAACATAAATATATTAAAAAATAATAAAAGGAAGAGGAGAAGGAGGAAAAAAAGTTAATGTAAAATTAATTAAATATGAGTTATTTATTGTAAACTAAATATTAATTGAATATGTGTTAGGTGATTATGAAAATTAAAAATTAATATTTTTAATATAATATAATCAAATTAATATAAAAATAAATAAATATAAAATATATATATATATATATATATATATATATATATATTCATGTTTTGATGTATATGTATTTTAGAATAAATTTAAAAGGTATAAAGTAAATATTTTTCTTTTTTTACCTTAATTTAAATTAGAAAAGATATACAATAAAAGTAAAGAAGTTTTCTTTCTAAAATAAATTTACTTTATTTTTGAAAGAATAAAAATAATTGAAACAAATAATTCTTTTTTCTTTGAATTCATTTTCTTTTAATGCATTAATCAATGCGTGGACATGTTGTACGCCAGCGCCACTTCACGGTGATAATTCCTCACCTGTGCTCAGCTCTATGTCATTCCTGTTAGACGCTGCAAGGAGAAGGACGACCGCGAGGACACGGTTAATAGGTTCTCCTGTTCAACAGTGTTCAAAACTCTTTCTCTTTTTTGATGTTTATCAGAGTTGTAACTCGTAGAAATAGCATAGGCATTATCAAACTACTCTTGAAACTAGCCATGCACCCTCGTTTCCTCCGTGAAGGGTGGCAAAACAATGTTTTGAATTGCATGCTAATTCGGACTGCCCAGTTGTCTCGATTTCCTTCACAGGTTGGATAGATGGCACCTCCATGTCATGGTGTAACTTTGAAGTATTAATATAATAGAATCTATTTTTACTTAATATATATATATGTGTGTGTGTGTTAGAATGTTATATATATTTAATAATTTTTAATTAATAAAGTTAAAAGAATCAACTATTATTGAAGAACCATTTTAACATGATGATGATGATGAACATCACTGAGAGCTTTCCATTTTAATTACTTCAAAACAAGTCAAATAAAATAGTAAATCACAAATTTATGCAAATAATATTCAACATTTGTTTTCAATTAAATTTAACTCTTTTAATTATGGGATAAAATGTTATCCTCTCCACTCAATAGAAAAAAAAGCATTCAACATTTATTACTATATAAAAATTAATAAACCTTTCTAATTATTAAATTTTCTTTCAATTTTATAATATAAAAATTATTACTTTAATATACATTTAATTCATTTTAATTAATATATTATTTTAATATACATTTAATTAATTTTAATTAGTAAAATAAAAAATTATTATAAAAAACCATTATAATATAGATGAGTCAATTTATACAACAATATAATTAATCTAAAGAATTATCATATAACTCTTAGTTCAAAAACATCTTAAGATAAATATAATGCAACCATTAAATAGATTGAATTTAAATTTATAATATAATTATTAATAATAACTATTTTATTTTGATAATGCAACAATCAAATAGTTTGAATTTAAATTTATAATATAATTATTAATAATAATTATTTTATTTTGATAAGATGTGTTTTAATATTTTATAAAAATATTTTAAACAATAAATTAAGATAAAAATAAATAAAAAATATTTAGAAATCAAAGTGTTTTGAAAAAAAATATTTTTTTTTCATAAATATATTTAATATAAGTTGTTTACAAAATAAATTCAATCTTCTATATGCAAAGATAAAAGTTTAAAAAAATACAAAATAAATTCAATCTTTCATAAATAAGGATAACTAACTTAACAAAATATAAATTCAATCTAAGATATGTAAAAATAACTAACTTAACAAAATATAAATTCAATCTTAGATATGTAAAAATAACTAACTTAACAAAATATAAATTGAATCTTCGATATGTAAATAATAAAATAAATTCAATGAAAGTTAACAAAATACAAAATAGGTTATTTCAAAGTTGTTTAGAGTAAAGGTTGTTAAAAATATATATATGACATTCTATAGAATGTATCACATGGATTGGATTAAAAGTAGTCCACAATCAAAATACAAAATAGGTTATTTCAAAGTTGTTTAGAGTAAAGGTTGTTAAAAAATATATATGACATTCTATAGAATGTATCACATGGATTGGATTAAAAGTAGTCCACAATCGAAGGAAAAAAATAAGAAAATAAATAAATTAGAAAATGTTATTTTAACATGTTGAAATATAATTAAATAATAATTAATAATTAATAAATAAATGATAAATATATTATATTGTGAATAGAAAAGATTAATAAAAAATAAGATATAATTTTTTTTTAAATGTTCTCATTACTATTTATTAATATTACAATATTATATAATTTTGGCTAATTTATTATATATATATAATATAATAACAAAAATTACTTATTTTACATAAAATATAAATAAAATTAAAAATAATAATAATAATTGTGAGATATTATTTCACTTTCAAAAGTATTCTATATACATAACCAAATATTTTATATACATAACCCTTCTATGACAAATGTATTTTGTATATACATAACTCTTCTATGACAAATGTATTTTGATTTGATTTTTAAGTGAATAAAAATTATGAAATATAAAAAAATAAAAAATCATAATATACAAATTCATAATATTAATAAAATTATGTTTTAAATTCAATAATTATACTTCTTAAATAAATGAATAAATAATGAATAGGAAATGAAAATATTTAATCATTACTATAATTATGGCATATGTTATTGTTAAATATTTTTTATAAAATAATATTAAAATTTATCTATTTGATGATGATGATAAGTAATGAATAGGCCATTGTTTACTTTTCATAATTATGACATATGCAATTTTTTAATATTTTTTATAAAATAATATTTTAAATGATGATGATGATGGGTAAGAGATTATTTGGATTTATTTAAAATTTTATTTTTGTGTTCAAAAAATTTTGAGAGAAGCCTTTTATTATCATGATGAAATAAACTAGAATTTTGTATATCCGACTTTAAGAAAGATAAGAATTTACTTGGATTTAAAAAAATGATTTCCATACTTGAAAAACATTGGGAGAAGTGTTCCAAGATCACAGTAGTTTTGATGACTTATAATATTATCATTTTTTTATTTATTTGATTTCATACCATAAATAAAAACATCTTCATAAGTTGTTTGAGAGTGCGTGAACTACAAAATAGTGTAAGGCATTTGCAAAGGATGGTTGAGGTGGGCCTTGGGGATTAGCATCCTTGGAAAAATTGAAGCCACTATTTTGTTTTTATTATAAGTAGCATTGCATTGATCTATGGGTTAATTGGGTAAGGATTAAGAAGTAATGGTGGCCAAGTTATGATTTGGATCCATGATAGAGAGGTAGAAAGAAAAGATGGGAAGAAGAAAATATAGGGACTAAGCAAGGGTGAAGAAGAGAGAACTTTCCTTAATAGAGTTTAAAAAAAAATGTAGACTAAGGGATAAGTTGGGACTTTGACCTATTACATTAAAAACAAAACTCTCTTTTTGGTTTCACTTGAATAACTTTAATAAATGAAAATCCTAAATATTTCATCTATGTTTTAAGCCTAACTACGAGAAAAAGAAGTTAATATGAAAAACCATTACTTACTCTAAGAAAAGGAGGTCCCAACATAAATTTATTAAAAATTGATAAAAGGAAAAGGAAAAGAAATACAACATAAATATATTAAAAAATAATAAAAAGAAGAGGAGGAGGAGAAAAAAAAGTTAATGTAAAATTAATTGAATATGAGTTATTTATTGTAAGCTAAATATTAATAAAGTATGTGTGAGGTGATTATGAAAATTAAAAATTAATATTTTTAATATAATATAATCAAATTAATATAAAAATAAATAAATATAAAATGTATATATATCTATATATTCATATTTTGTTTTGATGTATATGTATTTTAAAATAAATTTAAAAGGTATAAAGTAAATATTTTTCTTTTTTTACCTCAATCTAAACTAGAAAAGATATACAATGAAAGTAAAGAAGTTTTCTTTCTAGAATAAATTTACTTTATTTTTGAAAGAATAAAAATAATTGAAACAAATAATTCTTTTTTCTTTTAATTCATTTTATATGATTAAACTTTAAAAAATCAAATTTACTTAATTTCTAAAAATATATATATTATATAAATGTTAATCCCTTCTATATAATCTTAATATAATTAAACTATATTTAAAATCAACTTAAAATAATATATAATAAAATCAACATAAAAAAATATATAATAAAATAAACTACAAAACCTCAAAATATACTTATTTTGTCTATAAAACAAGGCAAAATGTTCCTTTCTCCACCGTGTGCAAATCTAACCAAAGTGAACTCTAAATTAAATAAATAAGCAAACACTCAAAAAGAAAAGATTAAAAAATCTCCCAATTCCATGAATAAGAAGGAAAATCTTCCACCTTGGAATATGTTAAAAACCCCTCTGATAAGGTATACTAAAAGTAAGTGAACATTACAGGTAAAGAAGATTAAAAAATTTCCCAATCACATCAATAAGAAGGAGAATCTACCTCTCATAAAACTATGAACATTATAAAACTATGAACATTATAGTAAAAAAAATTAAAAAATTTCTTAATCACATCAATACATTATAATACATTAATAAGAAGGAGAATCTCTTTGTTAGAAAACTATGAACATTACAAGAAAAAAAATTTAAAAATCTCCCAATCACATCAATAAGAAAGAGAATCTCCTTGTCAGAGAACTATGAATATTACAGGGAAAAAAAAAATTTAAAAACTCCCAATCACATCAAAAAAAAGAAAAATCTCCCTATCAAAAAAGTTTCTTACAAAGTTTCTTATAAGTATAAACTTTTCATATGTCTCCAAGCATATCAAAACCAAGAATGGTAAGGTCAAAGACACAATAGGAAATGATATATTAATGAGTAAAATGCCATTCATTCACTCAAAGTCCACTATATTCTGAAATAAGCATTCTTGAAGTAGGCCATGAGCTCTTTGAATGTAAACGCTCTATACCGTCGGGGGTGCTCGTCATCGAAAAATGATTATTATCTTGTTCATCTTTGTTCAATACCTATAATGACATGAATAAACTCATAATAAGTATGTTATAATGAAACTTATATATATTGAAAAATTATTTTTATTTAAAATTGAATAACAAAATACCTGCTATGTCAGGAGGCCGGACTTCCATCAATCGTTGACATCAGGTTCCATCGCAATAAACGTTGCCCATATATTCATCTTCTGGCCTGCACCCTATATTTTTTTCCATTTAATTAAATGTCCTTCACATGGTCTCTTATGCCATAGGTTGCAATATAGCCATCTTAAACTCTGTGATAGTCGTACCGAACCCTAATTACATTCATCTCTTCGGCGGTTGAATTGTAAACCCCTGCCCTGTTTCTAGTATAGTCTAAATATGCTATTAAACAATATATAAAAAACGAACTTAACGAGAACGTGCACAAACAAAATCCAGAACGTGCACAAAATCCAGAGTCAAAAGTATTACAGATTGAAATGTTGGTAGACTAGGGCTCACGATGATAAAGTAACAAGGGGAGGAGCCTGCACGCAAGCATCATGTTGGTGCTTGCGCCTTCGTTAATTTATCATCACGCGCCTTAGTCTGCCAACATTTATCTGTAATACTTTTGACTTTTGTGCACGTTCTTATTAAGTTAGATTTTTATATTGTTTAATAGCATATAAAAATGTGTGGTTCTTAGTAGCGCTAAGGCCAACCTTGCTAAAACTTATTAGCAACCTTGCTATAAATGTATATCTATTAAACTAATTAATATGCATAATTAATACGTGAATGTAAATTTTTTAACAATTTATTAATTTTGTATTGTTTTTTTTCAAGTTCATTGTAAAGATAATATACTTTTTTCTTTGTTTTACATAAAATTATGTTAACGTTTTTGTTGAGATAAAATGAAATTATTGTTTCTAATACCTTTGTCATAAGTGTATTTATTAAATTGCAGTAAAATCATTAAAATGGAACTCCGAGACAATGAAAACCATCCACAAGCAAACCAATGCCACCAAAACTCCAACCCACCACACTCATCAAACATAAACATATAGATTGATGAAGAGTTGAATACTTCAAGATCTCTTGTCAATGATTTAAGGGGAACAAGAGAACCTAGCCAAGAGTCGTTGGCCACTTCATTGATGTCATTGTGAGGTCCATTGCAAGTGCCCAAGGGCAATTAACTTCTATTTTTTAATATAGGGCTAGAATGTTTGAGTTTTGGACTGGACAGAAATTAAGTTAGAGATTTGGGTATTTCAAAACAAGATCTAAACAACAACCACATGTCACCAAGAAACACATTTGTATTGATTAGTGCATCCACCCACAAATTTTTCAAAACTAGATGGATAGTTGGTTCATGGTATTTGATGCACAAGAAGGAGGTGCCTTTATATTTTTGAGAAAATTATGGGAAAAAATCATTTTGGGTCACCATGTGAACTACTTCGACATTGGTGACTTCTAGAGAGTGGGTCAAGGGTCCGCACAAGACCAATAGCATGATAGGTTTGATCCCATGTCAGGTCCTCGTCCTCCTAGGTGAAGGGATAACCCCCCTTCCCATCCTCCTGTTGCAGAGGACTTGCAATATGTACAGGTAGCTCTATCATCCTTGACTCGAAGCCTACTACAACATGGTAACTTTATTGCATTATCTCAAGAGGAGGTGCATGTCGATAACATTGATAGAGTGGTTGGAGCTTCAACCCCTAGAGTAGAGTGCAATGAGGATAGGGAACTTGGACATAGTAGTCATCCATGTGAACCTCACATATGCTCAAGTTGCAGGAAGACTTGTTATGGGCCTATGGAAGTCAGTGGACAATAGAGCTTCATGGAGGAGGTTACTATATTAATCATCTATATGTTCTTCATCATTATATATTTATATAGTATTATGTGTATTTATTTTGATATTTTATTGTATGATGTTTTGTAGTTGTTGTGCCCATATAGAAGACCCTCTATGTTGATAGATGCATCGATTTTTGTCTCCATCACCCACAAGATGGGTGGTAGAGTCATTCTACTCATTCGGTGTTCCGCATATACATGTATGTGTCACATTTGATAAATTCACCATCGTGATTTCTTTATTTTCTAGCATCCTCAAATTTATAGTGTTCTTTTATTTATACAGGTTGTGGGACCAAGCAGTGTCAAGCAATGTCCACCTCGTATAGACAAGTCACCTACTTCACAAGTATCTTTTGTTTAGTTAAATTTTGTTTAAATCTAAAATTTGTTGTATTTATGTTGTTGGATTTTAGTTTTTGGTATTAATAACAATATTATTAATATGTATGTAGGCTACTGATATTTCCATTAGTTACAATACTAGTTCAGTCCCTGTGTAGCCAACCACGGATTTTGGATCACCTATTTCTAGGCCAGATGTTATTCCATTGCTTGTACAACCCATGGAGGTTCATCGTCGCCCACCCTCAGTATATTTCTTATTAGGTGCATCCACATTGGATGCACCTGAAGGCCACCCATCCACACCACCTCTTCCATCGCATCCATCCACAGTGTATGCACCCATATGCCACCCACCCCCACCACCATTTCCATCTATGTCATCCGTCGAGGCTGCCACAATAGATGTTTCCTCAGAGTAGGTTGTACATTTGAGCGCTCCATCTACCAATGATGTTTCATCGATGCCCAAGATATTCACGATGAGATAATGTGTTGATGATCAATTTTTATGTATCATGAATGGAATTGATTTTATGCATATTTGTTTAAATTTCATAATTTGATCCTTATAAATGATGTAGGGTGGCATCACTGAGAGATTATGGTTTCGGAGGAGGGTAACACTCTCACGATTATCAGTACCATTTGTGGTGAGTTGTCTTATGTTGAATTACAAAGTATCATTTTGTAAATCTTTCAACTCATTGTGGAAAAAACTTATAACAATGTTTTTTCTTTGTATAGTCTCCGGAGCAACGAACCACACCCAGGTGCAAAACCACTTGAGGTGCTTCTTTGAGAAAGATAAGAAAGATCGATTTCTAGGATGTTCTTAAGGGTGGCGAGGGTGGAAGTGGTCAATGAGTGACCAATAATTTCCATTTTGTATCTAGGCCACCATATGGCTATTTTTTATGTTAGGGAACTTGCTATCATTTTGTGTATTAGGTACTATGTGCCATTTTGTAAAAAATGTACAATTTAAGAAATGTTGAATATATATATATATATAATGGTAAGTTTTTTATGAATCTCATTGTTTTTGCATTCTATGTTAATGAATGTATCAATTTCAAAGTGTTTGAATTTTAAAGTGTATGAATTTATGAATTTATTTAATTTAAATAATTAATTTTTAAAATGTTAAGGAAGTTTATGTAAGTAAGAATAGTTCATTTTTTCTAAAGTAATTATAAATACTTTCATTACTCATTAACTAATTTTTTATGGTGGAAAATATTGCTAAGTGCTAAATCCATACTCAATTGATGGTTCTAAAAAACTTAAATTTGATAAAAGATTGAAGTATCATCCTAGTTAAGACACGAGGAACCAATAATAAGAATCGTGTAGGATAACATAATCATAATAGAAATAAGAGAGTTGAAACCTCACATTATTCTATCCAAAATCATTATACAATTACTTCAAAAAAATCAAACAATATTTTTAATTAATAAAATTAAAATAATAAATTATTATTGAAAAACCATTTTAATCACTTCAAAAAAAGTCAAATAGTAAATCACAAATTTATGCATATAATATTCAATATT
>ML778274.1:860316-877186 GCA_009831015.1 Picea engelmannii | reverse complement strand
ATATATATTTATGTTGCAGGACTGCTGGGAGGGGGATGTGCTGAAAAAGAGACCACGATGGCTAAAGAAAGGTGGTGGAAGGCACCTGGAATGGTGGCGCTAACTTCCACCGAAACCAATACCGTATTTGGTCTTCACTGGCCCGGAGAACCAAGAGTAGCTCGCTGGCCCCGAACTGAATTACTCGCCAAGTTGGTAGGTGAAGAGGCTCCTCATGAGTTAATGAGGGATGGGGGTGAACCACTCATCCGTGGAGGCCTTAGACTTGACCACCGCGGGGAAATTCGTGCCACATGCAACCTTGCCAGAAAAGAAAAGGTAGGTAAAAGGTGTGGAAGGAAAAAGGCGAGGGGGGCATCACAGGGAGAGATCGTAAGAACTCTGGAACAAAAATACAGAGTGAGTGATAACAGAGAAGAAGGAGAGTAACCTTCATTCTCGATTGCTGGCGAACATAGGTAGAGAGTCTCAAGCATTGTGGTCTAGCTCGGGGGTGGCTAGTGGTAAATCCATTCGGAGTTGCTGAGCCTACGGTTGGGTGGAAACAAGAACCCCTCTCAGCAGTTGCATCATCTGGTGTTTTTCTGATAAGTGTTATATCTTGTATCTTGAATTTAAATATCTTGGAATGTATGCTCATGGTTTGAACACTTATAAATGGTTTCTGTGTAGAAATGTTTGCATGGTGTTTTGATCGGAATGGTGGTTGCATGCTTATGTTGGAATGACCACATTTGACTTATATATAGATATAGATATAGGTGTTTGAACAAATCCAGTTTTTAAGTCTGTTCTCGGAAGGTTGTTTCCCTTAATTGTCTCTCGTGTTGCCCTGGATAGATTTTCTCACAGAGACACCCTTTCGGGAAAGTCCCCTCACCCTATAGAGCCGGGGTAAGTGCCTAGAAAGGACTGTCGTTGCAGTAAAAACCTCGAGCTTTCTCATTACCAGTCACATAAGCTAATAGCTCAGAGATTTTAAAAGGACCTTCCAGTCGGGTCTTCAAACCTGGCGAAATTTACCCAAGGGCCTGAAGAAGGAATTAATGGTGTAGTTTTTAAAATCCTACACAGGAGAGAATGGTATTCTTAGACTTCTATATTTCGAAGTTTCAACACCCGGGGTACCTAGGTGTGAGTCCTCTTGTACTCACGAGTCCCGAAACCCTGACCCGCGAAATCCCGAAATGACAGCGTGTGGATGAATCAGGGACCTTTCGGTGGTTCGGTACCCAAGATACCCTTCCTCCTGCTAAATGCATGAATGAGATCCTTTCGGAGGATCTAAGGTCTGTTACGACCATTAAATTGGATGAAGGAACACAGGCATTAATGCCTCGACCCCTTTTAACCTTCGTAAGTAGCGAAGAAATCAGGACCGTCGATTCCAAGACCCATGGGAGTACCTGGACCGTTCAATTGTAGAGTACACGTGGCGGCCAGTAAGTGTTTCAGATTTTCGGTACCTGGGAGATCAGAGGGTAAGAACCCTTGTCCTCACGACTCGCGAAATCCTGACATATGAAATCCCAAAATGCTAGCGTGTGGGTAAGTTATGAGTTTTCGGAGTTTCGGCACCTGGGGTACCTAAGTGTGAGTTCTCCTGTACTCGCAAGACCCAAAACCACGACTTGCGAAATCCCAAAATGATAATAGTATGGAGAAGTTATAAGATCTCGGAGTTTTGGTACCCAGGATATCTAGAGGCAAGTTCCTTGTACTCGCAAGTCCCAAATCCCTGACCTGGGAATTTCCGATGGGTGAAATCCTGAAATAGATGCGCAGGTTTAAGAGTTTGTATTTCGTAAGTTTCGGCTTCCGGAAGATCTAGGTGCGAGACCTCCTGTCGGCACACATTGCGAAACTTCGATTTGCGAAACCCCGAATTGGACCAGCATGGGCAAGTATTGATGTTCGGTATTTCGGGAATATGGATATTCAAGGATAAGTTCCCCTGTACCCACTAGTTGCAAAATCCTGAACTGTGAAACCCCGAATTTGGTCAAGTGTATGATGAGCGGGTGTAACGGAGTTTCGACATTCGGGTAGTCGAGGAGCGTGAAGCTTCGGCCTCTTGTATCGCAAAGTTTCGATATGTGAAACCCAACTCGCGGAATCCCAAATTGGCATAGTGTGACTTGATTCGACATTTTGGGCTTTTCGGAACCTAGAGGACCCAAGGGTAAGTTTCCCTTGTACTCGCAAGTCTCGAAATCCCGACTTACGAAGTCCCAAAAAATAGGGTGTGGAGAAGTTATTAGACTTTGGTATTTCAGCACCCGGGGTACCTAAGTGCGTGCCCCATGTATTTGCTAATCTCGAAACCCCGATTCGCGAAATCCCGATGGAGGAAACCCCGAAATAGTGAAGCATGTTTAGAGTTTTGATGACTCGGAGTTTTCGACTTTCGAAAAACCTAGGAGCGAGACCCTTTGTTCTCACTTAATGCGAAATCCCGAAAGGGGAAGTGCCGAAATGGCTTAGCACGGATAATATTGGGGGTTTCGGTAATTCAGTACCCAAGATACCTATTGGAAAGCTCTCTTGTACCCGCCAGACCCAAAAACCCGAAGTGAGAAACCCCGAAATAGTAATAATGCAGACGAGATATGGTGTTTCGGTGCTTCAACACCCGGGATACCTGACGGTAAGTCCTCCTGTCATTGCACCTCCCAAAATTCCGGTATGCGAAATCCCGAAGGGTAGAGTACCTGGACTTAACCTGGGTTGTTGTTAATCTCGTTAAGCGGTTAGATCCGTTTCGGGTTTCAACCCTTCGAAAGACAAGAGAGAAAGGAAATTGCATGCTTCGTGATTTCCCGAATCGCGAAAGCTGACGAGCACCTCTCTGATAAGGCCTGTGGTCATAGTCGTCGATCATATGAGTACGGATAAGGGATGGCAGGGTATGTATCAGGCCCCATAGGTATTCGGGGAATTCTGTTCCTCGGTGAAAAGAAGGAAAAAGCGGAAAAATCTTAGTTCTCGTAGTGGGTGTGTTACAGGGACCCAAAGGTTGGAATCCCAACCCCACCTAAAAGGGGATATGGTTGGTTGAGCTATGCAAGGCTCTGTTGTAGATATGATGAACATAGGGAAGAATCTCATCCCATGTGCGGGGATGCTTAGAATTGTACATGCGCAGGATATGCATGATCATTCGATTTACGACCTCGGTTTGGCCATTTGTCTAGGGGTGTAAGGTCGTGGATTTGGTGAGCTTGGTCTCCAACAATGACCAGAGGCTCGACCATAATGTGTTGAGAAACCGATTGTATCGATTTAAGACAATGGTTTTTTGGATTCCAAAATGTACCTAGACTCGTTCAAATAAGAGCTTGGCAGTGGCCTCAGCTATGATGCTCTTCTTATAGGCGGACATAATCGTCATCTTAGAAAAGCGATCAACAACCACAAAGACAGAGTCATTTCCCCTCTTGTTGGATGGGAGACCCAACTTGTAGTCGATTGAGATGGATTTCCATGGCCTATCAGGAGTAGGCAAAAGGGTGTACAGACCTTGTTTCTTAGTGGCCGGTTTGGCAATGGCACAGGCAGTGTAGGACCTAATTTACTTACTAACATCCTGTCGAAGTTTCAGCTAGTAGAAATGTTTCTGCAACATTGCCATTGTCTTTTCGACGTCGAAGTGTCCTGCCACCCGACTGTAGTGGGATTCCCAGATCATATTCACGCGCTCGCTTGATGGAATGCAGATATGGCCCAGACGACACAACAACCCATCCTGAAGGTGGAAATTAGTGACAACTACGTTTGTGCCCAACATTTGGTAGGTGGTGGCGAAGTCCAGGTCTGTATCATAGAGTTGGGGCCATCCAGAGGTCTCATGGCCGCAAGAGTCTAGCATTGTGGTGAGTGGCGCGACTAGCAATATGCTGAGCCAATCAACGACTCGGTTGGTACTTCATGTTTTATACTTGATGTTGAGGTGGAATTGTTACAAGCATGTGGACCACTTCTGATGGCGGTCATTCTACAATTTGCCTTATGTCTTCATGAACTGCAGTGGCTTATGATTAATGTGGATGAATTTCTCCTTCCCAAGAATGTAATGTCTCCACTGGCGTCAGGCTTGCACAATGGAGTACATTTGTTTTTCTTAAGTATGGTACTTACGGACATCATATGATAGTGTCTCACTATGACAGGCCACCGAGTGGACGTGCTGAGTGAGAATGGCGCGCACAACATATTTTGAAGCATTTGTCTCGATATCAAAGGGTTGTTGCAGGTCTAGTAACGAAAGTACTAGGGTTGAGCACAAGTGTTTCTTCAAATCATTGAATGCTCATTGTTGGGTCTGGCCCCACACAAATTTTTCCTTTCCACCACCCCTGCTTACTTGGCTGAGGGCCCATGCAATATGGGAGAATCCCAACATGAACCTGCGGTAGAAAATGGCAAGGCCCAAGAAGCTTTGAAGCTCAATGAGTGTGGTTGGGGCTGGCTAGTCATGGATGAATTGGATCTTGGTTGGATCCACATGTATGCCATGTTGATCAATGATGTAGCCCAGGTAATGGACCTTGTCCATGCTGAAGGAGAATTTTTCCAAGTTGGCGTATAGCTTGTGTTGTCGCAGGGTGTGCAGAACCTGTTGAATATGTTGCAAGTGTTCTACTCAAGTCTTGTTGTAGATGAGGATGTCATCCAGATACACCACTACAAAAGTATTAGTGAATGGTCGCAGGATATCATCCATCATCCTCATGAAAGTGATTGGAACATTTGTCAAACCAAAGGGCATGACAAACCATTCAAAAAGACCTTCCTTTGACTTGAAGGTGGTCTTCCATACATCTGTTTGTTCTATCGAGACCTAGTGGTAGCTAGAATTTAGATCAATCTTACTTAAGTATTTGGACCCCGTGAGCTGATCAAGGAGGTTGTTGTTTCGAGGAATCAGGTACCAATTTCTAACTGTAATTTTATTCAGAGACCGATAATCAATGTAGAGTCGCCAAGTTCCATCTTTCTTCTGTACTAGCATGATTGGGCTCCCACAAGGCGATGAGATGGGACGAGTGTGCCCCATTGTGGAGTAGTTTTGGGATCTATTGCTTGATCTCCTCTTTCTATAACAGAGAGTGGCGGTAGACTGACCCATTAGGCAGCGATGCGTCGAGGGTCAGATCGATGGGATGCTTGACCTAACAGTGCAGCGGTACCCCGATAGGTGAGGAGAAGATATCTGAGTATTCTTCCACAACCTTATCCACTTGATTCTACTGTGTGGAGAGGTCGGCTGCGGAGGCCCTAGATGTGGCTGCGATATTTTGCTCATTCTGAGAGCGAATCATGAAGAAGACAAACTTCTCGGTCTGAGAGATGACCTTCCTGCATTGTTTGGTAGAGATCAAGGAAATAGCACTAGGTAGGACAACCTCAGGTATCTTGTACAACTTCTTGTTCAAAGTAATAATAACACTACGAGGCATAGACTCATATACAACATGATGTTTCCATAAATAAGGTTGGCCCAAAAGAACATTACAAAATTTGAGAGGAGAAACATCGCAAAATACCTCGTCTTTGAAGGGCTTGATGTCGTACGACAGGCGACACTGTTGGCTGACGTAGAGATCGCTTCCTTGGTGGAGCCATCTAATGGTGTAGGGTTGCAGGTACGGTGTTGTCGACAGGGCTAGCTGCTTGATGACCTCTGTTGAGATGAGATTCTTCTAGCTATCGCTATCAATGATAAAGTGCAGCGGGTACCTTTTACCCACATCTATGAATGAAAAAGGTGATCGCCTTCCTCTGGCTCATCTGGTTCATCGGGATGGAGCTTGGTGGTAGAAATGGTAGCACTGGGTTCCATGTCAATGATCTATCTCCCTCTTTCTGGTTCTGACTTAGAGTCGAAACCTGCATCTGATTCAGAGGCTTTTACCTCAGCCACCAACAATTTCTTTGAGCGACAATCAACAATGTTATGCCAGGGGCTCTTATGGAAGTCTCAACACTTCTCGGTATCTTTCTTTGTCTTTTCAGTGTCCTTCTTTGCTTGCAGCTTGGACTGGTTGTCCTGAGCCTATCCATATTTGCTTTTTCCTTTGCTCTGCAGGTTGGGGCCGCCCTTTCCTTTCTTTTGCTGTGAGGGGTTCCTAGGCCAAATTTGTTGTGTCTTTTGTTTAAGATTTTGCTTGATTTTGACTGTATATTGGTAGGCCACGCCCAAGGATGAGATGTCCAAAAACTCCATTTAAGCCTGGATGTATCTATGTAGATCCCCATGGTATTTCAGAACCAAATTTTTCTCAGAGTATTTGATAACTAGCTTGGTGCACAAGGTATGAAAAGTATTTGTGAACTTGGGCACTGCTTGGTCTCTTTCCTGTCATAGTGTGGTCCATTTTGTATACAGGTCGTCATAACTTACAACATGGTAGTATTGTTCCTTAATAACATCCTTGAAGGACTCCCAAGTGACCATGAATGTAAATAATGAGGGATCCTCTGTTTCCTTTTGCTCACATAAATTTTCCCTCCAATCTTTGACATGGGGAACGACTTTAAGGAGCGCAAAAGTAATATTTTCTCTATTCGAAAAGTTATGGACAAAGAAATACCCTTCTAGTAGATTCAACCATTTGTCTGCAACATCTGCGTCTATCTGAACTTCAAATATAGGAAGATAAAATTTTATTTGTACCTTGAAGGGGGTGATGCCTCTGCTTGAGGAAGATGTGCACCTATTGGTAGTCGCCGAAGGATTTGCGCAAAACTATCCATCATCTCGTTCCTCTGGTGCATGAGGGATTCCTCTAGAAACATTTTGAAAGGATCTCCTATCCTGTCATATTTATTTTCTCCTGCCATGAGAGGTTTCTTGGGCGTGGAAGATCATTTTTCCTCAAGGGAAACAAGCTCGAGACCCAATTCTTTGTAGCTTGACCTCGTCAGAGACATGCATTAAAAACGACAAGGAGCAGACCACTATGATACTATTGATCCATATTTTATGAAAAGAATGAAATGAACACATATTTATTACTAAAATATGATTAACAAAGAACAACATAGATACAATAGAACCAATTTCTATTCAATAAGGAAATAAGCTGAAACTGTAAAATGTAGTGGAAAATAAACTTGCTGGAATGGTGGCGGCTTATCTCTGAGAAGAGATGTGACGACTACACTCATTCACAAGAATATGATTACAATGAGTCTCTGAAGGTCTTTTTACAATAATCATGAATGTCAAAACCCTAGACATCCAAAAACCTAACCCTAGGAGATGAAGCGCTAAAAGTCATGTGGGCCCCGTTGGGGTAAGCTAGTACATCAACTTCCCGGGGTCATAACTTTTGCATACAATCTTCGTTTTAGGCGCACGATATCCCATTGGAAAGGTCTATATGAGGAATACACATTTTTTCTTCATACTCTATCGTCATATGGAATCTAACTGTGGCGAGCCCTAAAAACATTGTTTAGGGCCTCAAAATGGCTCCGGAAATCAGGGACCCAAAAACTAGGAAAAACTGCCAAAATGAGCTAGTTGGAATAGGTGGGAGGCCACCGAAATCCATCTGGATCATGAGAGGATGCCACATAGCACTAGAGAAAACCACCATCACATCGCGGAGGGTTGTTAACCCTGACACAAGTTGGGGATGTGAAATCATTGAGAGTCGTTGATCATGCTCTGATCTCCACCATCATATCTGAGGTGGGGACAAATTCATGCTTTGAAGGAAAAGGGGCATGATATGGGACCCGCCCATCCCTGTGGCCAGCGAAGGGGGGGCACATGGAGGCCTAACAGAAAAGGTGGGATCCTTGTCCCATCTGAAATCAAAGGTGTGCCAATTGGGCAGGTCGGGCCCACAAAATATTCATATTTTATTAATTCTAAGGCCAACTTAAAGGTAAAGAAAGAAGAAAGAGAAGAAGTAAGCAAAGAAAGAGGAATGCAGAGGCTGACAAGGCAAGGCTAGGGTGGCTAAAGGGATGACATGGCATCACCTTGGGGTGCCAAGTGGACCCAGAACACCACATCAACAACCATGTCAGCATAAATCAATGAAATTTCTCATAAATTTACAGTGTTTCGCAGGTCATAATCTTACAGGGAATTTTTGAAGGTCTAAATAATGTTTTTTGGCGTTCTATATTTTGGTATTGTAAGTTTCGTAGTAACCATAGATAGTCTTTGTATCTTATATAAAGTAGATCGAGGAGATCTTTCCAATGAGCTATTATGTTCACAAAATGTATCTCGTATGAGGAGGAAGTTACAATGGAAACAATACAAGGTAAAATTCCAGTGCCAACTGACTTCCAGAGGGCATAACTCCCTACTCGTAAGTCAATTTGAGGCACATAAGTAGTCTATGGAAAAATATTGAACCATAGAAGATATCTTTGGAGTTAGATTGGGAATATAGGTACCTGAAACTGTAAAATATGAGAGGGAAGATTCATGTAGCATTTAGTGCAAAAAGGAGCAACAATCAAAACTTCAACATGTTGTAACTAGCAACATGGATGTTGGATGAAGGTGAAACTTGGTCATATTGCCCAAAATATAGGCATGAGGAAATTCAAATGGGATTCTGTCAAAATTCCAAAAGATTGGGTGTTTGGAATTAAGTTCAACATATGAAAGGTGCACTTAAAGGGAAGAATTGTACATAATTTTATGGAATTGTTGAACTATTTGCCTAACAAATCCTATTGCATGCACATTTTTCAAAGTTAGAGACACAAATAGAACAGATCAGGATCAACAAAAAGACTAGAAACATGGAAGATGCACAGAGAAATTACAACCATGAAGATGAAGTCAGGGTGTTGTATGTCAGCATGGGTAATGTAGGGACATAATCAAATGGGCATGGAGAAGGAAAAGAGGAGACCATAAATTTGGTGGAGACTATTAAGAGTTTGCAAAGAGATGTGTTGAGCTATAAATCTGATAATGAGAGGCTTATGAAAGATCAAGAGCAACATAATGGATTCAACATCAAGTTTTTGCAGAGCTTAGACAGGATAAAGAAGAAGTTGGATAAGGAGACAGACTCTAGTAAATCAAAGGATCACTGATCTCATGCCAAAAAGGAAGAATATAAGAGTGCTGGTAGGAATCATCATCACTCACCAAGACACTCAGTTAGAAGGGAACACAATAGTCCAAGTTTTTCTCCTGGAAGAAAACATAGTAGAAGGTCTAGGGTATATGAACTACAAGGAGAAATGAATAAGATCAAGCCTCCTACCTTTTATGGTGAGCATGAGAAAGATGATGATGTAGAAGCTTGGTTGTTGGGAATGAGGAAGTACTTTCAATTACATAATTATTCCTCACAAGAAGAAGGTAGAATTGCAATCTAATAGCTTAAGGGAAAAACATCAATGTGGTGGGACCAATTTGTGCAAGTAAAACACATTGATGAGAAGAACATCACTTGGAGACAGTTCAAAAAGTGCTTCCATAAGAAATAATTTTCCAAGCATTATTATGACAGGAATATGAAGGATTTCTTTGAACTCAAGCTTGGGAGCATGACCATGGATGAGTATGAGAGAAAATTATTGGAGCTATTGAGGTATGTTGAATTCATCAAGGATGAGCAGGTCAAGATTCAAAGGTTCCTGAGTGGGTTACCTTCAATATTAAGTGATAAGATATAGTATGTTGATCCTAATACATTTAAGGAAGCAATAAGGAGAGCTAAGTGCCTTTATGATTAACATAGAGGAAGACCAACTTTCGAAAAGGCTTGGGAAGACAAAAAAAAAAAGGTAAGATGGAGCAGAGGAAGAAAGAGCACAAGCCTCCATTCTTTACAAATAGTTCTCAAGGGAAGCCAACTCAAAATGAGCCCAAAAGGTTAGAAACATTGGGAAAAAGGCCAAGGAAACAACCTATTAAATGTTGGGGTTGTGAGGGAGATCACATGTACAAATATTTCCCTCATAGAGGTGAATGAGTGAAGATTGTTCACAATTTACAATAGGATGACATTGTTGAGGACATAGGTAGAAGCATGCCAAGGATCTATGCAACCTTGGACAACAAGCAAGGTGAATTTCAGTCTCATATGATTGAAGTGGAAGGTAATATCAATGATCAACCTATAGTTATTTTAATTGATTCATGATCTATCCATAGTTACATAGATCCTAATATTTTTGAGAGATTTCATTTCCAAAGAAACAAGCTTGGAAAATCTTGGCTAGTTCAGTTAGCTATAGTAGCTAAAAGAAGAATCAATGAGTTGGTTAAGGATTGTCCAAAGGACACGAATGGATTGAGCACAAAGGAATATTTGAACATCATACCTTTAGATTCGTATGATTTCCTAATTGGTATGGATTTGTTAGACAATCATGATGTTGTCCTAGATTGTTACAACAAGGCCTTCACTTATTTGGATGAAGAAGGGAACTTGAGGATAATTCAAGGTATTCCAAGGGAAATATCTATCAAACAAATTTTATCCTTGCACATGAAAAAAAGATTCAGAAAAGGATGTCAAATTTATGCAGCTCATTTGGAAGAGGAAGTTAAGGATAAAGTGCCAAGTATTGAAGAATACCCAGTCTTGAAAGAATTTGAAGATGTGTTTAGAGAGATATTAGGGTTACCACCAAAGAGAGATATATATTTCTCCATCAATTTGATTCTTGGATTTTCCCCCGTGTCCAAGACTCCTTATAGGATGAGTACACCAAAGTTGAGGAATTTCAAATGTAGCTTGAAGATATTTTGAAGAAGGGGTATATACACCCAAGTCTATCACCTTGGGGCACCGCAATACTATTTGTGAAAAAGAAGGATGGAACCTTGAGGCTATGCATTGATTTCATGTAGTTGGACAAGGTGACTATGAAAAACAAGTATCCTTTTCCAAGGATAGATGATCTTTTTGATCAGCTAAAAGATGTAGAGATATTTTCCAAGATTGACTTCAGGTGAGGCTATCATCAGGTGAGGATTAAAGAAAAAGATATCAACAAGACAACATTTAGAGCAAGGTATAGTGATTATGAGTTTACAGTGGTTCCATTTGGGTTTTCAAATGCACTGACTGCCTTCATGTGTTTGATGAATGGAATTTTCGGAAATTACTTGGATAAGTTTGTCGTTATCTTTTTGGATGACATACTTATATACTCTAAGTCTTAAAAATATAATGGGAAACACTTGAGAATGGTGCTACAAGTATTGAGGGAGCATCAGTTGTATGCAAAGTTGAGCAAATGCTCATTCTATCAAAGGCAGATACATTATTTGGGCCATATTATTTCAGAGGAAGGGATAGCAGTGGATCCTAAGAAGATAAAATCCATTGAAAGATGGCCAACACCAAAGAATGTCTCAGAGGTGAGTTCATTTATGGGACTTGCAGGTTATTACAGAAGATTTATTAAAGGATTTTCAAGAATTGCACATCTAATCATTTCTTTACAAAAGAAGGGTGTGAAGTTCGAGTGGGCCTCTGAGTGTGAAGAAAGATTCAAACACTTGATGAATTTGTTGACAAGTGCACCAATCTTGAATATTGTTGATCTCAGTGAAGATTTCATTTTGTGCACTAATGTTTGCAAGGAAGGGTTTGTGGGAGTCCTTAGTCAAAATGGACATGTGATATGCTACGAGTCAAGGAAGTTGAAAGAACACAAGAGACACTATGCCACTCATGATTTAGAATCGAAAGCCATAGTTCATGCCTTGAAGATGTGGAGGAATTATCTTATGGGGAAAATATTCGAGTTGAGGACAGACCATAGTGGTCTAAAATATTTGTTTGGACAACCAACATTGAATGCTAGACAAATGAGATGGTTGGAATTCCTTAGTGAGTATTTTTTATGTTTTGTAGCCTCGGGTAGGTATTCTCACATTGGCCTTGGTGTTAGGCATGTGAGAATATTTGTTGACACCCACATTGCATTTTTGTTTTGGAGAAAACTCCTTGTATATTGAGTTGGGGCTTGGTTGGGGATTCTCACCCACATGGAGGAATACACAATTCTAATTTAATGTTGAGTTTAAATAAGGGATCCTTAAAGTAAGTTAAGGGATTATAAACTCACTTTAGAATCCTATAAAAGGATAAGAAATGTGAGGATGATTGTGACATCTCATTATGACATTACAGAGTTGGCATGAATGAGTCAACACTCTTGCCAAGGAGATTGGGTGGAAATTTTAGCAAGGAAATTCTGCACTTATGGCAAATCTAGCCTAGGGTTCTTGGATATTCTATTTCTATTTTTCAGACAACAATAAGTCACACATGTGGGGAAGAAAGGAGGAAGGATAACCACATGTGTGATATGGAACAAGCCGCATGTGTGGGAGAAATAGGTCGCATGTGTGGAGAAAACATGCAACACGTGTGACAGGTCTGTACAACTGTAGCAAGGAGAAAAAAGGCCACAAATGTGAGTTTTCTGGGTAGTTTGCAGGTATGTATGGCTGACATTAGTAGTCCGTACATTTTATGTCAATAAGTTGTAAGCATATTTGTAAGTTGGGGAATTTCCTGGGAAATTTGTTGAATTTGTGATTTTGTTAGAGAACAATTTTTTCCTCAATTTTGTTGATTTTGTGATATGTTGAGAGGGATGGTTTTTCCCTCAGTTCTGAAAAGGTTACAGAACAAAAAATTATGTCTCTTGTGCATGAATAGTTTCTCTTTGATCTTTATGTTTCCACTATAATTTTCTGTCATAATTTGAATGTAAAATTATTCAGTGATAACAACCCTAGGGTTTATTGTTTGAAGTCACTTGGAAGTAATTTTTAGATATGAAATTGAGTGCATTTAATTGTACATGAAAAATTGACAAGTATGACTTTGATATAAAGCATAACAAAGGCAAGGAGAACAAAGTGGATAATGCACTCCACGAGAGAGTGTATGAAATGCATGCTACAACCATCATCATGTACAAATATAATTTGAAAGACATAATTTTGGAAGCTGCAAAGTTAGATCAACATTATTGTAATACCCCTAGGCCTAATCCCAATTGCAATGTAAATACAATTGTGCACGTAGGTTGGTGAGCCAATAACTTTTTGGGTCAATGCACCTATTTTGTATTATGTAATACCACTTTGATTTTAATGGAAAAACATTGATGTTGCAGACTATCCTGAAAAGAAAGAGTTTGGGCGAATAAAATCCACTAGATGGGAAAGGGGGCTAAGGGTCTAGGAAGAGAGCTAAGCCACAGGGGCTTAAGCCAAAGGAGATATTATTAAATATTTCCTAAAGTCACTTTATGGGATATACCAATTTATCCTAAGTCCCCAAAAGGGAGGAAACGAATAACCAAGTGGGTTCAAAAGAGAGTTCAAGAGATGACAAGTGTCAACCCAAGTGCATGCAAATTAAATGGGAAAAACATGGTGTTTTTTCCATTCATTTTCAATCATTCCATCATGTTGTCCCACTCTCCATCATTCGCACCATCTCCCTATTGTTGTTGCAGTTACTTCTACCATACCCATTTTTGGTTGAGGACGCTTGAAGCATGATTTGCTAGAAATTAAGCTAAAGAAGTGGGTTGTTAGGCCCATGTGCCTTCTCTCCAGGTGAGAGAAGTGTCGTCGAAGAAGCAGGTTGTCAAGCACATGAGAATTCTCTCTAGGTGAGATAATTTCCTCAAATCTGATTCCCAATATGATAATATGTAGCTACATGGCTCCGAGACTTCCTTTTCGTCCTGTTGCTAAAGCCCTGGAAGGAAAGTGGGGCAGTCAAAGGGATTTTGAGAAGAAAAGGGGCACACTTTCTGAGGTGGGACATGCATGTGGGGAATGAGAAACCGTATCCTGGCTATTAAACTTGGCACCTGAATTGGAAAATTGTTGATGCTGAGAGACCTTACCTAGATAGGAATTCCTTTCCTAAGTGGAGTTTAAGCCCCAACTTGGGGGTGACTTGATGTTGAGTTATAAGCAGTAGAGTGTAAGGCTGGGAGGAAATTCAGAGGTCTGTATGGATTTGGTGGCTCATTTATATAGATAAGTGTCCGCTATGTTCTTACATAAATTGTGTAAATGTTTATGTATTCCTATTATGGGTATTTTTTCTATTATGCTACAATATTTTTGTTATCATAAATGCCCAGGAATGGCACTTAAGTGTTATAGACATGATTATTTGTTGTTGTAATCATACTTGTGTATATGCTACTAGAATTTCCAGGAAACGTAATTATATATTCTCAGTTATGGTAATTGTTGATGGAATTATGCGTCTCTGTTATGGTTTTTCCTAAATGTGTTGCATGTGTATCTTGTAGCTATATTATGTAATTCTTGTACATGGGTAGTGAAATAAAAGGAGTGAATATGATATGAGGGAAACTATGTTTGAGTATATGTTGTGAGTGTTCTTTATATAATTATATTCATATGCTTAGCTAAACCTGGTGTTGCTTAGCCAGCACGAGCCATAAATGCCCTTGTCTAGGTATGGACAGTGTGCAGGGCACAATTCTTTATTTACAAGACATTGGGAAAATCCTTCGTCGGTCTAGCAGGGTTTTACAGACTTCGGATGGCTTGATTAACCTTAGGACTTCCTTAGAGTAAAACCCAGATTTGCTTAAAGTCCAAAATTGGACTGTTTAATCCAGGAATAAACTATGTGTTTACGTCGAAGGATCATGGTCATTGACCCAACATGACATTACAATCCTGCCCGTTGGTCGTAATTCCTCACATTCGAGGGCTTGTTGAGGGTCAAGTCATTATTCACCATTGGATCCATTTGTGGGTGGATCAAAATGATCATATCTGTTGATCATCGTAGTACCATTAGAGTATTCCATGGTAGGGTTGGAATGAGACTCCTAACTGACCAGAGTCATCAATCCATTGGAGAATATTTAGTGTGATCGTGACCATCTATCGCAGTGGGTCTTTCAGAGTAGAATGGTTCATTGGAATGAAAATACCCTGAATGGGTAGAACTCCAAGGAGTAATCCTGGTCATTGAATGAAGACTAGTTGATATATAATCTTGACCGTCGATCTTAATGAGTCTCATTTGGATGAGGCTAGGAGGAAGGTGATGTCACACTGATAAGGATGATGTCACCCACCCATTGCATAGAGGATATGTGTTAGTACCTCGAAGCATGTGCCAGTGATCAATGATGATGTGTATGCCACGTCAGTCCACGTGGAGGGTGGTTATTGTGCCATGTGGCAATGTGTTATAGCACTTTGAGGGGGTGAAAAGTGACATGGACTAAGTGCCACATGTCAAGCCAGGCGATAGAGTTGGGTAGGGCCACGTGTCCTAGTTTAGTCACAACCGTCAGATCTATGGGTAGTATATCTAGACCCTTGATCAATTGGAGAACCCAGGTGTAATCTAAATCATTGATATTGGCATGTCGTCATCAGAGGTATAAGGTGAGTGAACCAAGAGAAGGCCAGAACAATGACGACACAAGCATCAATGATACAACAAGATTCATTGATTTGTTGACTGGGCGAGAGGATCTCCACCATTGAATAATGTGAGACTCATTCAAAAGAGGAGTGAGGAGGTTGACATCATGATGTTGTAATGGCTCTAGCACGACATGATAGAAAGGCAACCGGAATTTGATAGCTTTCAATTTGAGAGACCCAGCCTTTGTCTTTTTCACATCCGGTGGACATTCTAAATGTTGTAGAAAATAGATGATGTTCTTATACCAAGATGAAGAGGAGTATTTTTCAAATACCTATAAGTTATCTTGTCCAGGCTGTCTGATGGGTGCATCTGATTGGGTGAAAATTTGATGCAATTATAGCACCTTACAATTTGATTATGATAGCAACTTGGGCAGTCCTTTCCCCTTGATCATCTTGGTGGGATTTATGTGTAGGTCATACTCCAACAGTTTGACAATCCATTTTTCATCTTTTTCCCTCACTATCTGGCTGAACCAGAATCTCTTTGACACTACTGCTAGGAGCAAAGGCTGTTATGCTAGATTGTAGAACATAAAACATGAAGGATTTGAGTGCTTTGACCAGTGCATAAGCTTGCTTCTCTAATATATCATACTTCAACTCAACATCTCAGAGGGCTCTGCTGAAAAAGGATATTGGCTGCTCATGTCCTTCTTCATTTTTCTGCAGCAGTACAACACCAATGGTTTCCTCTGAATCAAAGGAGAAGATGAAGAAATATCTGGTATAGTTCGGGTTGTCCAATACAGGGGCTTCAACTAAAGCTTGCTTGATTGTTTGGAAAGTTGATTTTTCCTCCTAGGACCATTTTATCATAGCTTCTTTCTTCAACATGTTATTAACATGCTTTAGAATTTCAGCAAAATGTGGCACAAAATGTTTGAGGAAGTTTATATTACCAATAAAAGATTGGACAACCTTTTTATTTCTGGGGATATCGATCTCTTGAATGGCACAAACCCTCTTTGGATCAATTTTTATACCTCCCGCTGATATGATGTGGCCCATGAGATTTCCTTCTGGAATGGAAAAGTGAGACTTCCTAGGATTTAGGGATATTCCATACCTCCTACATTTCTTGAAAACCTACTCCAAATGTTGTAAATGTTCCTCATCAGACTTGGAGAAAATGGTTATGTCATCCAAGTAAATGACCCTAAATCTGTCTTTCCCCCCCACAAAATCTATGTCCATGGCCCTTTGAAAAGTGGCCCCTGCATTCATCATCCCAAAGGGCATATTGTCATACATGAATGTTCCCCATGGGGTGGTGAATGCTATTTTTTATTTATCCTCCTCACACACTGTTATCTGGTTATAACCAAAATATCCATATAACAAGGAAATTATGTGTGCACCTACCACCCTCTGTAAAATAGGATCCATCTTGGGGGGGGGGGGGGGGGG
>ML778274.1:829718-840047 GCA_009831015.1 Picea engelmannii | reverse complement strand
CACTTTCCATAAATATTCCTTCTTGATTTTGTCACTTCTCTTTATTATTTAAATAATCCACCTTGACTTTGTCACTTTACTTTATCATTTAAATAATGATTTCTTCTTTTAGGTCACTTTGACTTCTTTGACCTTGGGGACTTTAAGCCTTCATGTGGGGGTCCTTCATCTTCGTAAGGCCATAACTCTCAAACCATGAGGAGTTATGTGACATTCCACATACCACCGGAAATGGCATGAAAAGCACTATCTATCTAGGATAGTTTCACAAACAATTTTCTTGATCTTCATCTCATTATTCCACATACAAGCATGGGTCCTCCAACCATTCTTCTAGGATAACTCAATCCGTAAAGCATCTTCCCGTGAGGGATTTCACCATAAGGGGACCACTTTGGAGTTCATCCATTTGTGTACCTTATCAATCATGATAAGAAAATAATGAGAGCAAGGGTCCTCCAACCATTCTTCTAGGATAACTTAATCCACAAAGCGTCTTCTGATCCATCTTCATCATGTATCAATGACAACTCATTGATCCATCTTCATCTATGCATTATCATCAAGGAAAATACATATTATATTAAATCAATCAATTCTTTGACATCAATCAATCACTTGACATCAATCAATCAAACCATTGACATCAATGACAACATGATCCAACACATACTTGGTACATGGCTGGATGCACTTGTTTATGGCATAGGTTGATTACAGGTTGTTTGGTACAGGTTGGTGCATGGTTGATGCACTTGTTTATGGTACAGGTTGATTACAGATTGAAGTACAGGTTGACGCATGGTATAGATTTATTAGTACAGGTTTACATCGATATATCTCACAATGATAGTGTGACAGTGGTTCCATCATTCTACTTCTACTTCAGGGTGGAAGAACGGGGCAAGGACAGGTGGTTTTAGTCACCTTCCGGTTGTAGCCAAAGAACATAGGGGGTTGTGGCCTCCTTCTGGTTGTAGCCATAGAATTGGGGAGTTGGAGCTTCCCTCAGGTTGTAGCCTGAGAAACTAGGGGGTTGGAGCCTCCTTCCAGTTGCAGTTGGAAAACAAAGGAAGTTGGTGCTTCCAATGAATGTAATTCTTCAAGACATATAAGTAAAAACATTTCGTGGTTTTCTCCCGATTTGGGTTTCCACGTAAAACACTGGTGTACTATGTATGTGTGTGATTGTTTATTTCTTACTGCTCATTATTGGATAATATTTCTACATTGATATAACATTTGAAGAAAAAGGATTATAATTACGCTATTACTGATTCACCCCCCCTCTTAGTAATCCAACACATAGCTAACTCCTCGTAATGGTGAAACCTTTGAGGCCAATGACATACACAGAGAGAGAGCCATGATTCATTCGTAGATAGGTAACAAATCCATGATAGGGGCCATAACAGAAGGTGAGGCTCTAATTTTGGTCCGGCAATGTTATTTAACGTACGTGGGGTATAACCTTCGTGCTCTCCGATCAAACAACCACATCACAGAGGTGAAGACAGGGTCAATTAAGAACATGGAAACCCATTTTGTGACCCTTAGTGGTGAAACCAACCAATGCCCAAATGAACAAAACACAGTGACGCAGAATGCCTTCAACCATTAGACCCATAAAATCCAAAGACTGGATTTAGTGAAAAATGCGTGAAGATAGCCATCCACTCAAGACCAAACAAAAACCCTCCAACTAAACTAGCAAGGATAACAGACAACTACCACCCAGGATGACCAATAACTTCCATGAATTCAATATTATTACAGGAAGAACCATCCACTCTTCATTCCAAGAACACAATTTCACAAAGTTGCAAGACTTAGGAAAACAAAAACCAATACACCTGAGCCAGTAATCATTTCATAACCAGAGCAGAGTCACGAATGGCCAAAAAATACATACTTGTAATCAAATTCCTTAAAATGAGAGCTGGCCGAGCGGTTCCTCTCTACTAAGAATTCAGAGCATAACCACAACAACAAGATCGAATAATATCCCGACTAGGGTAGCGACTAACGAGAGGAGTAAAGGTGACGTGCATTAAACACACGTCGCCTCCACCCATAATGCATTAATTCATCAGTACATGCCAACGAGTTCTTCATTAACACCATCAATCAACCCATGTATCGAGACCATCACCCATTAAAACCAACAGCGTGGCCATATCGCCTTTCTAACTTATGCCATAACATAATTCCCAAGTTCCATATAATTCAACAATTAGCATAACCAATAGCACTATTACCTGGCCGAATGCGCCACCAACATTTCATACCATATGCGTATCATCGATACAACTCAATCAGAATTGCATAACCATTTACTTGCTAGCTAGGATTTAACAATAATCATTAAGTCTTTCATGCATGTAGTATAGTTTATAGGATAGCTTTAAATTATTCCCTTTTGCAATTGTTTCTCATTTCCTTCCAATTGTTCGCATGTAGTATTGTAGAATTGGATCCCTTTTCTTTGCATTTGTTATAGTATTTTTGCCTTTCTCAAAACTTCCCTTCATGTAATTTCACTAACATGTTTGTTGTGTAGGTGCGATAAGAACATATAACAATGATATTAATGAATAGCATAGGTTGTAGTACCATAAGGAATCAACACTTCATAGCTCAAATCATGACCAATAACAACAAGATCTCATCAACCATGTAAGTCGTGTCGCACATCATCATAACATAAAAAATTAACAGATCTGATCTTCAATAGTTTAAGGGGGTCCCACCTACTAGTATTATTTAATTTTTATAATAATAGGCTTTTAGAAACACTTTTAGCGACTCCACAGGAATTTTTTTTTTCAACAGATTTAGAACTCAGAACTCATGGTTTCATGGACTAGGACAGCAGGTCAAGAAGATATAACCTAGAAGATTATGCAACAGGGGGAGGTGAGTGAATTTAATGGAAAGATGAATGGGAGTTTAGGAATAATTCATGTAAAGTGTTAAGTACAAGGGGCTTTTACCATTGTATGCATAATCATCCGACCAAAATCTGCTCTCTAACTTTTAAGGAGGAAAACTTTTAGACTTTCTCTTAAAATCTCAATGGACGAAGAAATGGCAAGAAGAAGCGGGAGATAGGCGATTCTTTATAAGACAACAATGGAAATATATAACAATTTCAAGGGCCCTTCAGAGGAGACATCATAACAACTATGTAAGATTGATTGTTATTGGCTAACAATGCTTTGCAGTAGTGTCACTGTGGCAGAATTGATCCAACATCCTATTTGACCAAATTAACTAAAGATAATAGGAAACAAAATTATGACAAAAGTAAAGTTGCAAAAAACTAAAACAATAGCAATGAAGACATAATGAATGCAACAAAGAAGGAAAACTTAACTCATATGGAAGAAATCAAAGTACTGCAAGCATAGAAAAGAAGCACAAAAAATTGAAAGCAGAGCTAGGCTACTAGTATACAAAAAATCAATCAGCATTAGAACTTTCAACTCTGGCCCCTCGCAATACTTCAAGCGAGGACTGTTAGTACTGTAGGAGAACAATTGTCTCTGTAGTTCCCCTAGAATGTATGAATTAGTGTCCAAGACAAAAGTAATTTGGAAAGGACCCAACACTTGAAATTCTGATGTAATTATCATCCCTTTGACGCACATGATTAAATCATCAAGATAAGCATGGAGACTAACCAATTCATTGAAAGTTGCGTGTATAGGCCTTTTAAGGGTGGTACCTGCATCAAGTAATCCAAAATGCATGCATTTGTAAGGCATAGTATCACAATTAGTAATAAAAGTGGTTTTGTGAACATTTTCCCCTTTTACTTTGATTCTCTTGTAACCAAATAGACTGTCAAGTAAGGGCTTTAACTGTGACTCTACAACCTGTTGCGAAAACATTTCCATATTGAGAGGAGGGAAGGGATTTCTCATAATCGCTTGCCTGGAAGTTTGAAGACTAATATAGGTTCTAATATTATTAGTGATCCTTGAGGTCGGTTCCCAATTTGAAACCCATTCAGGGTGGATTGAAGAAAACGTTCCAACCCTTAAGAAATCTCTCAACTCCCTTCGAGAGGGTGCTTCTAGTGCAGATTTAACAAGTTTTTGTTTTTTCCTAGCTAGTTTCATAATATGAAAAAGACCAGGATCAAAACCACAGAGATCCTCATAGGACCAAGCAAATACCTTTTGAGATTCACCGAGTAGCCCGGTGGACCCCATCTCTTCTTTAACAGAACATTGGACATTCATTCGAACATTCGTTGAAGACTCAGGTGTCCTAATGTTCAGGAGGATGGTTTCAACCACCTTCTTTTGTAACTCCTCTTATTTCTGTTTTTCTTTATTGCCTACAACACTCAATGAAAACGAACTCTCAAGAGGAGTCAAGCCCTCAGGAATCTCATTATTTTCTGTGGATATAATCTCCTCGGGCTTAAGAGGTTCATTTTGAATGACAACATAAATTCTCTCATAATTAGGGATGGACTTCCAAGTTCCTTTCTTTTCAGGAATATATGGACGATGTAGAGATTGAAAAGCACAATCAGGCCTGTGAGGCAAGAGTTGTTGATTAGGGGAGGATGCAAAGACAACTAACCGATCAACCATTGAATTCAACTCCTTCTTAACATGAGTGATGTAGAAAGATAGAAGTTTCGAGACAAGTGCCCAAACAGTTTGGGAGTATCGTTCCATCAACTTTTCGCTAGGGGAGCATGTCTTATGTATCAGGTTCACAACAAGCTCAGAATTTTAGAAAACTGAAAGGTGACCACAACCAAGATTAAGGGCGTTCTCAATGCCTAATAATAAAGCTTCAAATTCAATGACATTGTTTGTACAAGCAAACTCCAACCTGTATGACATATTATGGATTTTTCCTGTAGGGGAAACCAAGATAATACCAGCTCCATTACCTTCATTAAAGTGTGAACCATCAAAGTGCATATTCCATAAATCATCATCTAAATCAGTTCTTTCCAAAGGAATATTATCCTCTTCAACAAAAATGGAATATACTCCTAGGTCTTCTTCGATGTAGATTACGCTAGATTATAGAACACTCTTTATGTAGGGTGAAATTATTCCCTCTCTAAGGACTATAATATTCTTACCATTCCGAGGAACAAATAAATGTGTCCCATTGAGCGAGATGTATCCACCTGTTAAGGCTTGCCAATCTCTCCCCAATATAATTGAGTAATTTCTTATAGGCATATCAATCACCTGAATGTTGAGGGTTGTCCTTATCTCAGGATGAGCGCATAAAACCAAGGTCACATCCTTAATATCGCCTATGGTTGTTTGTTGTAGATTATTATAGGAGAGCATGCTTCTGGCATTTTCATTTGTACAAGACAAGCCTACCTCTTCCATAATAATCTTCGACATCACACTTAGGCCTGAACCACCTTCGATGAGGCAAAAATGGGAAATCTTATCCATGATATTTACAGAAATATAAAAGGGTATTTTTTTACAGGGTATCTAAAGTTATGTACACCTGATTTATTTATAGAAGAATCCTCTTTGTCTACCTCTTTGGAAAGATTGGCTACAACGAAATCTTTTACTTCCATGAATTGTTTCAGATGCATCTGTTATTCAAGGATGACAACCATGTCTAGGAGGGTTGCATCTTCTTTGATGTTGGCCAATTGATTCAAGATATTGTATTTGGAAGAGGGAAGAGGGGGAGTGATTCTTTGACTCTCAAGAATTTTAGGAACCTGAGGCATAGAAATGGTTGAGGATGAGATCGTGCTAGAAGAACTGTGGGGAGGATCAAATTTTCCCTTGGGAGCATAGGATTTGTTCCTAGTGTTGATGACCATGACATCCTCTGGCTCTGCAAAGTCTAGGACAACAATAGTAGCTTTTGGTATTTTACCAAAAATCTTATCTATGAAAATCTTCTTTACTTCACATGTGGTTTCTTTGTGGTGTTCCTCGCAAAAGTTACACCAACTCTGAGGTAGGATAGATTTAGGCTGAAAATTGTTTTCAACCGGATTCCTAAAAGGGGGTGTAGAAGAGTATGAAGCTCCATGGGTGAGAGGGGAGACCATACCCTTCTACTCAAATGCTATCATACGATTGTTCATATCCCATACTAGCTATAAGAGAGCAGACATGCCTGTCTATCTAACTAATTCTCCCTGGGGAAGACCAGTTCTTTCAAGCTGTTCTTCATACTATGAGAAAGTATGCAGAGCGGAATGAAGATTATCAATGGCCTTTTCTTCAAGCCTATGATGATAGGGAGAAGGCAATGCATTGTAGTAATTCATGAAAGCGGCTTGGTTCTGAGGGTAGATAAGTTCGGGGATTTGATTGTACAACTTGGTGAAACACAAGTTGAAAGAATTGATGGTCTCACCCTCCTTGTAGGTAACATAATTGTATTCCATTAACTTCTCGGTTGGGCTTTTAGATTTTCCATATGTTGATCTGAACTAATATATTAATTCCTCCCAAGTAGATAGAGTCTTAGGAGGAAGGTCAAAGAAGTCAGCTGCAACCTTTCCTTCCAAGGATTTGACAAACAAGCACATGCAAGTGTCATTGTCGTTGGCCCCTATGTTATGACAAACATTAGAAAATGACATCAGGTGTTCATTGGTACTGACAATGTTATTTTCTAAAAACTTAGGCAAATTCTCTTTAAACTTTGGAAGTGGGCAAGTAGCAGGTGCTAGGTTAAGAGGAGAGGATACATGCCATGGTGTGGTTGTGGCATCTTCTTCAAATTGAAAAAGACCATACTTTTTATTGACTTTGGTGGGGTTTGTAGTAGATTGGACAGGGATATGGTGGCTGTACAAGCTACCAATCACCAATGACGATGAATATTGGGAAGATGGAGCACTTCCAGTGCCACCAGAGCCACCATTAGATGCCATCTTGTGGATGATAGATGAGGGAAAGAAAGACGAGTTGGATGAATAAAATAAAGTTCTCCTTAGAGAACTTTGTTGGGCAGATAACACAATGTTTCTTCTTCCTATTTCAACAATAGGATTGATTTCGGGCAACAAGCCTCTTCTTCTTCTAGAAGCACGAGAGTCTAAGGACATGAAAGAAAGGTCAGAGCTTGAAGAAACAAAGGGTTACAACTGATTTCTAGGCTGTCTACGTCTAGCCTCTAATTGTTCTTGAGTACTAATATTTCATTCAATTGCTTCCCAAGAATGGTTAAGCTCAGCACGGGTATTGGCAGTGTCTAGAATGGTGTTAAACAGGTTCAAAGCAATGTTCTTTTGGTCTTGAAGACTAGGATCGATATTGGGTTGTCTTGCAACAGGAAAAATCATTAATAGCCAAACAGTCAAAGTGATATAGTGGGAAAACCCCCTATGGACTACACTAGGGTTCTAAAGTGCAAGCAGAGCTAACCGTCTAAAGTCTCCTACTCTTAACCTCTATCCTGAAAACACCCCACATTCATATATAAAGTACAAAGTATAGGGATCTGGTAGTCTTACCTTGAACTCCGCATTCGATGTCGATCCCAACGCGTTTGGTCGCTTCTCGACTACAAATCTCCTCCCAAGGTTGACCTACATTCACCAAAAGACAAACAAGAAACTACGAACAAGCATTCTATATATGGATTAATGGGTTATATGTCATAACAAAATGTAAATCATGCATAGAGATAAAACACATCATATGGCAGGACGGTAAAAGTACTTCTTTATATTAACCTCATAATGTCACTTACAAAACGAGATCGACGACTAGTCCTCGAACCCGGTCCTGGGCTCCTCTTCACCAAGCTCTAACTACTTCCACGTATCCTTCTTTTCTCACACTTCTCTCTAGAGAATAGGCATAGGGTCATGGATGAGGAAAAAGGGCAAGAATGGGAAATTCTGGCTCAAACTCACAAAGTGGTTGCAAACTCTTGGGGCAAGGGGGGATTAGGAAATGGGTAGAGTTTCACTACTTTCATGCTTCTCCTAAGAATGGGACCCCAACACCTTCTTTTATATGCCAAAAAGATAGTTATTCGGTTGGGTGACGGGCTATGGGTGGTCAATTGGTTAGAAAACTACCCAAAATCCCGTATTTCCTTGCAACTTTTGTGGGTATACACAGGATGTAATGGTGTAGCTAGCGTACGTATGTGGGCAATAGTGGTGCAACTAGAGTACATATGTGGGTAGTAGTGGTGTAGGGTGCATACATCTTCAAAAATTTGGTTTTTAAGAGGAGCTATTCAGTATTGGCTTGGAAAAAATAGTAAGTAAGATGGCCTACTGCTAGGTATGCATGTCTGGTGCAAATTACTGTTATAACAGATGCCCCCTAATGTGTGAGGTCAGAAGAGCATCTGATGGCTGAAATACATTACAAATATTTACCAACGTACGAAGCGAGTGAGCCCGGGACCAGAGTTCGGGAGGTGCCATCTGCAAAATAACAAATGTCTCACCGAGGCGGACATACCCATGCTTGGGAAGAAATAAATCATGGCTGTCAATCAAATACACTACAGATCCATGTCATATAACTATATAAAGTGTAGCCGCGAAAAATACATAGCGGATCTACATCTCAAAATCAAAATATATACATGAATAGTATCCATCTTCAAGAAGCAAACAACACCTGATGGCTGAAGATGATGTCTTCAAAGCTCGAGCTACAATTTCAAGATCTTCATAACTTGGGTAGGAGTGCAATATGAGTGTACATCTTCACTACCCAGAGATCTTCGATGATTGGTCGGGGAACAGACAATAGGATCTTGGTGATCAAGGAGAGAACTTCATTGATTTTGAACAAAGACTTTGATTGGACTTTCAGGATGGCCGAGCATGAGGAAAAGATAAAAACTGCAGAAAGGCTGACTCAAGTTGGGTAAAACTTCCCTTGGAGAATAACACGATGAAAGATGAGACTCAGGCATCACGATACTGACATAAGTTCACGATGCAGGAGGCAACGCAAACTCTCCATATGTTTGGAAGAATAACCAAAGGAAGGAGGACACACCTCTATGTTACGAGAACAACTCCCTAAGGTCATATTAAATCCCAAAGTTTGATGAACAAACGCAAGGATGTGCTTTGTCCAAGGGCAACTCATTATGCTGCCATACAAAAAAAATACTTTTCCCATCCTCTTTTTGGGGTATATTTGATTTTTTTTTTTTCTTTTTCAATATTTTGAAAGTTTGAAAAAGAATAAAAGAATGCTATGTTACAAAGGAGGAACGAGTGTCACAAACATACTAGTCCCAAGCGCAAGGAACACACTGATGGTCAGAGAAAGAAAACATGTGCAGGAAAAGGACACTCAGGAAAATTCCTCCATGGGTCAAGGTGTCAAGACACAGAGGCAAAGTGATACAAGGCTTGCGTACAAGGCATGCTTCAAAGGTTCAATTGAGAGCCACAAGGAGCCGACATTAGGCCAAAGATGCAGGAATGCAAATGAGATTAACATGACACAATGATAACATCCTTCAATTTAATTTTAAACGATCCCTGTAGAAGGTACGCTTGGTGTTTTTTCATTTTTAGAGAGTCTGAAAAAGTGCAAAAGAAGACTCCACTGGGGTACCTTTTTCGAAGATAGTCTAGTTGGTTCAAAAAAGGGATAAATTATCACCAAAAAGACATCTATTCAAAACCATTTTAACGAGTGTGATAAAGACAAGATCACTCGACAATATTTTAAATTTTAAGGAGTCTGAAATGTTAGATTATTGAGAGGGGGGGTGACTCAGACTTCAGTAATAACGTAATTATAATCCTTTTTCTTCAAATGTTATATCAATGTAGAATTATTATCCAATAATGAGCAGTAATAAATAAACAATCACACACATACACAATACACTAGTGTTTTACGTGGAAACCCAAATCGGGAGAAAACCACGGAATGATTTTTATTATATGTCTTGAAGAATTACATTCATTGGAAGCACCAACTTCCTTCGTTTTCTAGCTGCAACTGGAAGGAGGCTCCAACCCCCTAGTTTCTCAGGCTACAACCTGAGGGAAACTCCAACTCCTCAAATCTCTGGCTACAACCAGAAGGAGGCTACAACCCCCAATGTTCTCTGGCTACAACCGGAAGGTGGCTACAACCACCTGTCCTTTCCCTGTCCTGCCACTGTCACACTATCACTGTGAGATATATCGCTGTAAACCTGTACCAATAAATCTGAACCATGCATCAACCTGTACCATAAACAAGTGCATCAACCATGCACCAACCTGTAATCAAACTGTACCATAAACAAGTGCATCCAACCATGTGCCAAGTATGTACCAATCATGTGTCAACTACTCATCAACTATGACTCATCAATATGTAC
>ML778274.1:798953-827994 GCA_009831015.1 Picea engelmannii | reverse complement strand
ACCTTTTAAAATCTCTTAAACCACTTTGATTACTTTGACCTTTTGGGGCTTCTAGATGACATATGAAGGTCCTCCAACTTTGTAAGGCCATAACTCTCAAACCGTGAGGAGTTATGTGACATTCTACATACCACCAGAAATGGCATGACATGTACTATCCATATAGAATAGTATTATCTGAAAATATATAATAAGTCATACCGTTACCCATCAAACAAACTTGTGTCCATTACCCAAACCTGGGTTCTCCAATTTTTCATGGCCATAACTCTCTAACCGTGAGGAATTATGTGACGTTCCACATACCACTGGAAATGAAATGACAAGAACTATCCATCTAGGATATTTTCCCTGACAAATTCACTTTCCTTCATCTCATTATTCCACAATTAAGCATGGGTTCTCTTACTCCACAAAGCGTCTTCCCGTGAGGGNTTTCACCATAAGGGGACCACTTTGGAGTTCATCCATATTTACTTCTTATCAACCATGAAAAAACAATAATGAGTCATATTTACATCAAACACTATTGGGTCCATTACCCAAACCTTTGTGGTACGGGTCTTTCTTCAAGGGTTGACATCAATGACAACCAACCTTAATCAACATGAAAAGAGCTTAAGTATGGACTCATTGCCTTTTTCTAGATTTAGTCTCCTTAGCCCGAAAAGGTGAAATTTACTAAGGAGAACTCTCCCGACGAGACGAATCTCCCGAGGTGTACATTTTTCCTCCTTAATCTACATGCCGGAAAAAGGGGTAAACTCACACCAGTAGATGTTTTTCTGAACCAATTAATGAGTGTGAAAGAACAAGGTCACTCGACGATCTTTTCAATTTTAAGGAGTCTGAAAAGAGATTAAATATGGACTCCGCTAATGGATGTTCTTCTAGACCGGTTTAACGAGTGTGAAGAAACAAGCTCACTCGACGATCTTTTCACTTTTAGGGAGTCTAAAAAGAGCTTAACTATGGACTCCGTGGGGGTTCCTTTTTCGTAAATTTAGTCCCTCAGGCCCGAAAAAGGGTTAAACTTATACCTAAGAATACTCTTCTAGCGAACCGAAGTTCCTAGAGTATACCTTTGTTCGTACAATTGATCATCTGGTTCGAAAAATGGGTAAACTACCGTCGGACAGATGTGCCTTCAAATTTTATTTTGGCGAGCGTGAAGGGCAACAAGATCGCTCGACAATCTTTTCATGTTTAGAGGGTCCGAAAAGGGCTTAAAAGAAGACCCGTTTGTTTTTTCGGAGTTTCGATGGTGAGGCCAAAAGTGATAATATATCCGACATGTGAAGGCTCAAATTCGTAATCAAGACAAGACTAAAATGACTCCCGAGCCTATAGTCATTAGCGACGATATGGACACCAAAATTCAACCAGGATCTACCTAGGGCATCCATGTGAGGGTAGGCTCTACTACTAAATTACGACACTCTTAGAGCAACAATGATATTTCCATGTCACAATTTGGTGGGGTCGATCCTATGGTAAAGCGAATAAGACAATGAGGTGCAACAAGTGGAGGTGGAAACCTAACTTAAATGCACAAAGTTGGGAAAAATGACTTTTCACCAAAGGACCATAAAAGTGCCCCAACTCCCCAAAAGTTCTCCGAACCAAAAGTAAAAAGTATTGTAGCATCCAATAATAAACGCAAGAACCACGTTACATGATTTTCAAGCCAGAAAAAAACGACAACGGGGGTCAAAAAATGACAAAAAGGGCCAAAAAAGTCTATAAATAGAAGCTAGCAGCTCATTATCACCATTGCAAATTGAGAATTGACCAAAAAGCCAAAAACACCCCTTTGTGAAAGAAGTTGATTCCGGGAGCTTCAATGGACGAAACAAACTTTCGCCTGGACCAAGTAAGTACAATCTAGTCCCTCTTGCATTCTCAATTTTCCTTTTGTCATTTCTTTTTGTTTTTGGAGGGGCGCACACCTTTAAAAAGGTCGGCCCTACGTGTACGCAAGTTGTCCAAGAAAATATCTTGTATGCACGTGGGCAGTGAAAATTCTTCCCGCGTACATATGCGACTGTCCCCAATACAACCCGCGTACATCTTCCAATATATGAAAAATTTGAAAATGCATCATTTGACTCTCCTTTGAACTTGTCATTTTGTAGGATGTATGTCCATTGGAGAGAGAGAGAGCATGAAAATATTGATTCAATGGTCGAGGAAGACCCTGCTGTTGTCGCCACATTAAAACAATGTGGGTTGTGGAAATTCTTTCAGTGTCCACTCATGCGGGCACAACCCAGGCTGCTGAATGCCTTGGTGGATTACTGGCACCCAGATGCAGAGGCTTCCATGCTCGAGGGACAGTTGTTGACTCCAACAACTGAAGATATTTACTTTCTGACTAGCCTCTCGAGGAGAGGGGAGCCAGTCAACCTTTGTGTTTTTCCCTCTGGGCCTCACAACATTTCCGAATTGATCGAACTACACTGTGAGGTCGGAACAAATAAAGTGGGTTCCTATGTATCGATCCAAAAAATCACCAACCTATAACTGAAAGTGATAGTTTTACTTATTGGGCGGATCACTAATCCATGACTTTACATCAGGCCTCCCAGGCGCACATGCATTGCGTAGTATAGTGCTTAAATGCACGAGTGTTCGATTGGAGTACAACCATGCTAAAGTGCATGAAGAGACAACTCACTGAGTGCCGTGGGCGGAGCAACAATAACTTTGGGTTTGGGACTATTATTTTCTCTTTCTTCTTCAAGAGGGTACCCAGTCTTAGTCCCCAAGAGACTATACGGGGGCACATGGCCTCCTTCCCAGCAGTGTGCAGGTGGGAAGCTTTATTGCCATGATAGGGGGGAGGGAGGACCATCGAGGCCTTCGATGATACATTTTTTCACTGGTGGTCTTGATCGATTCTGGCTATAGAGGAATACCCCTATGTTGGGATCAACTTCTCCAAAGATCCTGACATGCCCGTACCTCCCGTAGAAGAGCGAGGGGAGTTAGGTACATTTTGCTTTAAAAGTTTTTTTTAATTTTTAATTTCTTTAATATATATCATTTTTCATGTATACCAGAGCACCCGACAACTATGTATTTGTTATGTACAGACGTGGGACCAGTGCATCCAGCTGATTTTGCATGGAACAAGCACTGTCCATGACCAGAGGTAGCAACAACAGTCGCAGGACCAACAACAGCAGTGGGTGTACCTCCAGTCGGAGAGGCTGAGAGAGTTTTGAGACGAGTGGAGCGGAACCTGTCCGCACTCACTTGTACTGTGCCTATTGTCGAGATTGCGGATCTTCCACCCTCTATGCAGCCTCACATTGTTGGGGTGCCACAAAATTGGGTCTAGCTATTTCGACATTTGGCAAATGCTGTAGTCGACTATAGTAGGGCCAACATGCCTCGTGCTTAGCTTAGGGTGGACCATTTTTGTGCCAGGGAAGTCTTTGTATATTTTTGAGGGCATAAGCCCCACATTATATACCAGACTTATTGTTTGAGGCGCTTGCACCCACCTATGTACTTTGATACTTTTGATATATATATATATATATATATATATATATATATTATGTCTTATGGGTTACATTTATTTACAAATGTATTTACATGTGTATGTGTGTGATTTTTCTTTACATGTGTGCAACATGCCAATCTAATAATTGATTAGCTAGAGTATATGTCATTTGATTCAAACTCCTAGGAACATGGATGTAATCAAAACAACGTTCTAAGAGACATACCCTAAGGAATTGTTGATGTAGAGTAGGATCGTAAACGCGGTAAACCCAATTTAACTGGGACACAACCAATTGTGCATCTAGGTAGACCCGGAGGTAAGAGATACCATGCGACAAGGCATCACGAAGCAATTCTATTACTACACTATATTCGACGACATTTTTTGTGGCATCACCTAAACAGATACCTCCATAAGATAACAACTGGCCTTGAGGTGTGAAAATCACCCAAGCTGTAGAAGCAAGTCTCCGAGTGTGTCAGCTAGCATCGTCCGCAAATCCAACGAACACCTCTGATTCACTTGACATTTTCCACAGTGAAAAGATGACATCAAAACGACATGTCCATAAAACTAAAAAGACAAAAAATAAAAAATGTATAAGAACTATACATATGTACAAGAAGTCACCCAAGGTGACCCACCTATGAGTAATACTTCTTGAGATAGAGCCCATTTCCAGGCTCCGCTAAAACTTTCCCTTCAAAATCAACCAGACAATAAGCACCCTTCTTTAAAAATTCCTTCATGATGAATGGTCTGAACTACATGGGTTTGAGATTTCTTGCCCCCAGGGGATCCTTATCTTGGTCATAGACCAGGACAAGGTTGCCTTTAGAGAAAATCTGAGGATGAACGGATTTATCATACTGACACCTGACTCTTTACTTGTGAGCCTCGTTAGCCAAGGTTGCATCACGTCGTTTCTCATCGAGTTGCTCGAGATATAATAAGCGTTCCTCAAGCGGTGAAGTGCCTGGCAATAACTGTTCTGCCAACTTAAGAGATGGGATCTGGCATTCTATAGGCAAGACTGCTTCCAACCCGTAAACAAGTTGAAAAGGTGGGAAACCAGTGGCATTATTTACAGATGTTCGGTAGGCCCACAATGCCGAGTATAACATCAAATGCCAATTTGGCTTGGCCGAATTGATCGTTTGATGTAGAATGGTCTTGAGCGACTTATTCATAGCTTCCACCTGACCATTCGCTTGTGGGTAATAAGGTGATGAGTGTTCTTGCCTCAACCCAAGATTTGATGTTAATTCAGACATCATTTTGTTCCGAAAGTGACTGCCATGATCAATGACAATCTCTTTCAGGACGTCAAACCTTGCTATTATCTAATTAAGGAAGAAGAGAGTTCTTGTCTCTCCATCATCCTTGAACATAGACATAGCTTCGACCCACTTGGTAAAGTAGTCTACTGCTACGATGATATAACGGTTCCCCCTAGCTGAGGGGGGTGGCATGTAGTATAATCAATCCCCCACTTAGTGAAGGGGCCAACTGTGATGACATGAAACATGGGAGTAGGATGTGCCCTCATATTCCGTGAGAAGATCTGACATGGGTGGCACTTCTTGACCGATTCAACACAATCTTTGATTAACATCGACCAATAGTAACCAGCTCATAGAATCTTTTGGGCTGTTGCCAACCCAGACAAATGACCACCACATGCTCCAGTGTGGCATTCGTTAAGCACGAGCTCTACTTCTTTGTGGGTGAGACATCGAAGAAGGATGGAATCTATACCTCGTCGATACAAAGTGTCTTCGAGAATAAGATAGTTTTTTGCCTGATGGCGTATAAGTCGACGCTTGTCATGAGAAGCAGAGGCGGGGCACTTCAAAGTCTGGAGATAGACTAGTATATCTCCATACCAGGGATCCAAATATGCGATCAAAAACATATCTCCTTTAATAGGCGACTCTTTGGGTATAACATCACCTGAATCAACCGGAAGTTCCGAGATGAGTTCTGCAAAGACCAACAAATTTTTGGATTTTTCCAAAATAAAATCCAAGTCAAATTCCTGGAGGATAACTATCCATATGCTGATCTTTCCACTGATTACGCATCATGTCAACATATATTGGAATGGATTCACAATGAAAATGACAGTGGTATTGCGAAATAAGATATAGTGACAGAACCGTTGGATAGCATGAACTGCTACCAATGCAAGTTTCTCAACATGGGAGTAGTTGAGTTCTGGTCCAACTAGGCCTCGGCTCAGGTAATAAATCACGTGCTCTTCAAGCAAATTGTCTTATTGAACCAATACCATGCCGATGGTTAACTCTTCAGTGGCCAAATACAATAAAAAATCTTTATTATAATTGGGTGGCCAAAGCAGGGGGGAAGATGTGGGGGCACATTTCAACGCTTCGAAAGAGCGATGAGCGGCTTGGTCCCAATGGAAATGAATGTCCTTCTTTAGTAAATGCATGAACCCTTTTGTGATCTTGGCATAGTTTGCGATGAAATGCCGTAAATAGTTCACTTTTCCCTATAAACTCTAGAGCTGAGGGACTGTGCACGGGGGAGGTAACTGAACTATCACCTCAACCTTTAAAGGATTGACCATGATCCCTATTGTTGAAACTATGAAACCTAGCAGACGACCTGACATCACGCAAAAACTGCATTTGTTTGGATTCAAGCGAATCCAATAGTAGCGACATCACTCAAAGATAAGTCAGAGGTGTGTGAGATGATCATCTCTCTTTCAAGATCGTGACGCTAATTCATCCAGGTAAGCCTCAACTAGGTGTTTGAGATCGTGGAAATCAAAAAACACGGCCCACTGAAAAGTGGCTCCAATGTTCTTCAGGTCAAAAGGCATCTTGCGATAAGAAAATATACCCCACAGACAGATAAAAGTTGTTTTATGCTGGTCCTCGGGTTTGATCTGTATCTGATTGTTTCCCAAGAAACCATACATGAAAGAAAATACCTTGTAGCCTGCTCATTCATCGACGATCTGGTCAATAAATGGAGTGGGGAAATTATCCTTTGGACAAGCCTTGTTCAAATCACGTAAGTTCGTACATACGCGAATCGTACCCTGATTTTTGTTGACTGGAACGGGGTTCGACACCCATTGAGTCAATTGGACGGGGTAGATGAAACCAACTTTGAGTAGTTTCTCTACTTCAGCATTAATAGCTGCTTCTTTCCGAAGATTAACCGGACGAATCTTCTGCTAGACCGGCTTGGCGTTAGGGTAAGTCATGATTTCATGTTCAATGATTCTTGGATCAATGCCTGGCATTTCCTCGTAAGACCAGGAAAAAACGTTGCGAAATTCTTTAAATAAATCTATATAGATTTGAATCTCCTTAGGGGAACAGTCTGCTCCGATGAAGACATTCTCCACGATGTTAGGGGTTCTGGAGATATCAATAGGTATCATTTTAGCGATGGTTGCCATATTACCCTCGACATAAACTGCGTGTGTAGCTAGAGGATTGATAGGACAAGACCTATCTTTAGTCATAGTCAACACAAATTCTCCTGCCTCTATTCTTCCTAACTCTGGGAGGAAGTATGATCTGTGATGGAGATCATCCCAGGGTCTGTCTAGACCAGTCAATGCCTCTAAAATCACCTCATTAGAGGGAAATACCAAGTATAAGGAATCAGTAGTGGCAAGGGAACTTTGAGCCCAGGTAGGCTCAAGAACTGGATCTAACTCCAGTGTAGGAGTCGGATCGGGGTCGGATGAAGCTTGCTGGAATATAGAGTATGCAACTTCTATCGCGGACAAGGGAATGGACATGGCATGGTGCCCTATCGCTTCCATCATGGCTGATGGGGAAGGAAGAATCCACAGATCATTAAAGTAAGTCGTGTGGAATGACGACACTAAAAAGATTTCAACCTTGGGATGGTCGAGGAAAACTGATATCATTTTGACATCGCCAGAAGGAGGCAGGTAATCGAAAATACCCATGAGAGGTGGGCACAAACCAACCCCCACGTTGATGATACCAGGCTGTGGGTTATCAATCATCGAGACCGTGGATTCCCTCGATGAAGGGTCAGGTCTGGAGAAAGACAATTGATCAATGGTCACGATTCAACCCTCGTGTGGAAACAAAAAGACCCAAAAAACTGTGGTGACCACTGCATGCATGGCATGTGTCCAACTCCTTCCTAACAGGAGGTTCTAGTCGAGAGGTGCATCGACCACTTCAACTTTGACGCACATGGTCTTCCCTCCTAACTGCATGGGGAAAGAAGGAATGATTCCATGTGGTCTGAAAGAACGACCATCGAAAGTTGTGAGAAGAGTAGGTGAAAGAGACAGAACGGGTTGGCCAATGGATTTCCAACACGTCAACAACATCACACATGTCGAGGCACCCTCATCAACTACCATATGAAAAATATTCTGGGTAGATGATTTCGTGGGGTGAGACACTACTATTTGAAATGCGATGTGGTATGGGAGACGAGGTTTCAATTTGGTTGTATCAAGCATGATATCTCCCGGATTACATGTCTCGGCGGATCCTAAGGTGGCTAACATAGCCTTTCTCTGTGAAGGGCAGCTCTGGAGGACTTCCAAAGTAGACATCAAGCAAGGGGTTTGTGACAAATCCTCCACCACAGATTAGTTTTGGGCAACCCTTGCATTTGGATTATATGAAGCTTTATTTAACACCCCTTTCAGGATGCATGTCATTGTTTCACCCATCGTTATCTCGATCTAGAGAGGAACAGACGGGTTTTCAAATTCTTTTCCCTTTTTGGCAGTACTTGGCATTCCGTAATCATGTTCCCTAGTATCTATGTGGGCTTCACCTTTCAACATATAGACGTTCAAAGTCAAGGGATTGTTAGATGACAAAGGGGGTCCATGACTGCCCCCATCTGTGTTCACAGAGGCTTGAGTTAAAATTTTCCCATGAGGAAATGGGTTCGTTAACACTGCAGGCTGCTGCTGCGCCAATAAATTTTGGGCCTCTGCGAGTCGAGGGCACATGTGAGTCGGGTGGTCTTCCGCGTAGAGGTTGCACGGATACTTTGACTTATTTCTCTCTGTGTTTCCCCTTCCAACATTATTGATGGGTTTCTTATCCCCCTTACCCTTATTTCACTTTTTTTTCTTCCCTTCGGCCTGTTGGCTGGCCTTTGGGTTTGTTGATTGTACGCTGTGTACATCCGACGTCTGAGCAGGGGGAGAAATCGAACTAGTAGTTGGGATGGCCACTGTCTGCTGTATTGAAAATTGTTGCAATTGGTTTGACAACGGATTAATGGGCTTTACTTGTGCTGAACTAACAATGTTGTCATCATGTGGTCTATACTTATGTATGGTCTTATCAAGACTAGACCGTGGCACATCTGGAAAAACTTTGTAAAGCAAAACAGAGTGAGAGTAAATCAGTTCTAGCTATTGAGCTCTCATTATCGCTTCTTCCTCCTAAAAGACCCCCGAAGTTTCTATGTCCTTGGATATATGGGGTACCAAAGACATAAGGAACCATTCCAGCAGGAATGCTGGTGGAACTGGTACTTTAATCAAACTCTTATGGCACCACCATTCTCGGATGTGATCAGAGATATGGTCAGCCTTTGTCTACTCAAAGTTGGCTAGTAATTATGTGCCGACATAGTATCTCACAGGTAATTGAAAATGGTTTAAGAAAACCATAGCCAATTCACCAAAAGTAGAGTATCTTGAGCGATCAAGCTCGATGTACCATTTCACGACACTCCCGATAAGAGTGTGTTGAAACATACACAACTAAACAGAGTCATCCCTCAAAGAATTGGACGAGCACCATAGGTGAAATGTGGTCACATGATCGCCTAGATATTCGTTAGGCTTGCCTTCGAACTTTGGAATGTCCGAGGGAAACTTGGTCGGCATGGCAGGGCAATGTGGATTGTGACAGATTGGGCCATTTAATAATCTTGACAAGTCTGGAAAATGCAGAGTTTCTAGAAATGATATCTTATCTTGTTAAGTATGTACAAGAAGATAGGAGCCTGGGATTTGGCTAGCACTAGATTGCCAGGAAAAGTTAGGCTGCTGGCCTGGGTTTTGGTAAAAATCATGGCCTAGGCTGACATTCAGATGTTGCGCTTGTTGGGACGTCATCGACTGACTCCTGTAGTAGGACGTTGAGGACTAATAAGGGATTTCTCACGACGTAGTGTTCCAAAGGTTCTCGAAAGGGTTTCCCCCTACTGATCCGACTGACATAGGTCCTGAGCCTTGCCTGGGGTTCCATTGGCCATGGAAGGGGTTGCTCCCGGTCGACATCTCTGACGAGGGAACTGATCCTTGCCACAGATTCCAAGTTCCTTGAGAAGTGTGTGCCCCCTGTGTAGGAATAGTACCCTACGCAGAATTTTGTGATCCAAAACCAAGGTTTACCCCAGCCGAGATGGCAGTTGATGAGAATGCGTTGTTACCAAATGCCCCGAACAAAGAGAACGACAAAGAACCCACCAGTGTTGTACTAGAAGAAGGTCCTTGACTACCTGCTCCAGACAGGTTGTAGTTCATGGTCGGAGAGACGAGTTGCTGAGAAGCGCCACCGAGTGAAGGAGACGACGGAGGTATATGACCTCCTCCGTAAGGGAAATCATTATAAGGGGACGAGGTTCCCCCCATGGACCCTTGCAGAGGAGCGTTTGAGCTCCTTGCCCCCAGACCCAAACTCTGTAAGGTGGAGTAGGAGAGGACCGAGTTCGTGTCAAAGTTGGGCACCCCATATGAAAACGGTGGGTCTGTCACACTCTGCGTAAACGGTGCAATGATCGCTGCCATGGATGGAATCAAACCACTTCCTAAGGTAGAGGCAGTCTAGACCATAGTGGTTCGGACCTGCGAAGGTGAGTTAGGAGGTGGAACACCCTCGGTTGTGGCAACCGTAGAGGGAGTATGAGGACTCTCTGAGGAAGTAGCAAAATTTTCTTCCATTGCTGCTTGTAGGATTATCTGGCGCTCATGATGTGTTACCCTTGGAGGGGAAATCTGTATCAGGAGTGGCGTCGACAAGTCAGTGATCGAAGAGTTATATGGACTGAGAGATTCCGCTCTAAGGTCAGAAATAGTTGGTACCTTTGAAAACGAATGTTCTCCTCTCGGAGATGGCTCAGGTACAACTTCCTGTGGCCCGATTGCCTCAAATGACCCTTCTTGGTCAAGTCTTCACCTTCACACTGGCGATAGTGGCTCCAAGTTAACTGATGACAGGCCCAAAATCCTTCACGACCGACGGAGCTCTTGATCTTCCACTGTGTGAGAGGATCAATGACACACTAAGTCTTTCTATCATTGAAGACTAAAAAACTCACTAGAAAAAGTTCCTATGAGATGTAGCAAGCAAACCACTATTATTATTTGGAAGAGAAGTTACAACAACCAACACTAGAGAAACTTACCGGTGCAAGTGAAACTCGAACACGGAAGCACCCTCCAGGTATACTCTGCAAAGCATGGCCCGATGTATACCCTAGGTACCATGGTATACCTCCATAGTCACCTATGTAAGTCCCTAAAATCAAAGGCAACTAGGTTGCTAGCTCGTGAAGAACTACCATGCGGGTACGGTCGATAGTCGGGTGGACCGCAATGAGAAGGGTATCAAGCCCAAAACCTATTGAGGGTATCAAAAGCAAGTGTTTCGAAAGACGACTAAGGACCTCAAACGGATTCGAGACCCACGAAGCTCTGTGGCAAATGCGATCAACATAATCCCAAGATAAGTCATCTATATGCATTCCTCCGCTACGATTGGTTTGGCTTTAGAGGGGTTATCTCCGCTACCTTTCTGCATGCGATCTCATGTTTAGCCCCAATGTTAGAGGGGTTTCCCAGATAGTTTCTGCATTACTGTACTTTTTCACTCCCTAGCACAGACTCCTATGTTTGTTTGATAGCCTTGAAGAGTTTCCTCTCCAACCTAAATCAAGGCTCTAGCCTAATCTAGTTAATGGACTCTACAAACACAAAGTTTGATTAATTTTAATTAAGCGTTAATTTTAAGTGGTTTATCTTAAGTCAAAGGAATGGAAATGAAACTAATGGTGTTTTTTAAGAGACGAAAGAAAATAACAAATGTTGGAAACAAAATTACTTCTTCTTCAATAAACAAAGATTTGCAAATTGAACACTCTTTAACTAACGTTTCTAACTAACTTTTCTCTCTAAGATCTTTTAAAAGAAAAACTCAAAACTAAATTTCGCTCGACTACGAGCTACTTAAAGTCCTAAGTATTCAGTAAATAACTTAAGAAAGCACTCTTCTTCCTGAAAAACAACTAACCTAACTACTTAACCAAACAAGAAACTGAAAACTTCTCTCTTTTTTTTATGCTCCAAAATAAGAAACTTGAAAATAATTTATTTTCTTTTCTTCTAAAGCAAGTAAAAAGGGAAGAGCGAAGACAAGACGAGACCAAAAACCAACTTCTGATCTACTGCGGCTTGTAGAGAGTTACTAACAATACTAAACAAGTTAATAAAAAAAACTCACAAACTCATCTCAAACCCTAATCAAGAAAACATAAGAAATCTTGATAAAGAAAAAAGCTAATTGCTATCAGACCTAGGCCAAAGACTGTATGAAACAGAGACCAGGGCTAAATCAAGAAAACCCTTGAGAAAAATGGCTTCATAGGGAAGAGGATGACTGCCTCTTATTTAAAAATATTTTCCTGACACAGGCACACAACTGATACTTCAGCAGCCTAGGTATGTACACGGGATGTCCAAATATAGGGTGCGCATGTATGTGGGCAGACCCACTGTAGGCCGCGTACACCTCTGTGACTCCTCTAAAAAAGAAAAATTAACAGTCAATCACAGGCAGGGAGTACTGGTATGGAAGACCAGAATCCCTTAAAGACACAGAAACTTACTGAAACTAAAAAAATAGTAAATAAACCAATTGAAAATACCCCAAAACAAAAATCCCCTAAAAACCCTAGAGGCTTCCCAGTATGGTCGCCAATTTTGATATAGTGGGAAAACCCCCCTACGGACTAGACTAGGGTTCTAAAGTGCAGGCAGTGCTAACCATATAAAGTCTCCTACTCTTAACCTCTATGCCGACAACACCCCACATTCATATATAAAGTACAAAGTATAGGGATCCGGTAGTCTTACCTTGAACTCCACGTCCAGTGTTGATCCAAATGCGTTCGGTCGCTTCTCGACTGCAAATATCCTCCCAAGGATGACCTGCATGCACCAAAAGACAAACAAGAAACTGTGAACAAGAATTCTATATATGAATTAATGGGTTAGATGTCATAACAAAATGTAAATCATGCATAGAGATAAAACACATCATATGGAGGGACGATAAACGTACTTCTTTATATTAACCTCATAATGTCACTTACAAAACGAGATCAGTGATTGCTCCTCGAACCCGATCTTGGGATCCTCTTCACCAAGCTCCAACTACTTCCATGTATCCTTCTTCTCTCACACTTCTCTCTAGAAAATAGGCATAGGGTTATGGATGAGGAAAAAGGGAAAGAATGGGGAATTCTGGTTCAAACTCACAAAGTGGTTGCAAATTCTTGGGGCAAGGGGGGATTAGGAAATGGGCAGATTTTCGCTACTTTCATGCTTCTCCTTAGAATGGGACCCCAACACCTTCTTTTATATGCCAAAAAGATAGTTATTTGGTTGGGTGACAGGCTATGGGCGGTCAATTGGTTAGAAAGGTACCCAAAATCCTGTATTCCCTTGCAACTTTTTCATTTTTGCAACTTTTGTGGGTATACGTGGGCTGTAATGGTGAAGCTAGTGTACATACACAGACAATAGTGGTGCAACTAGTGTACACACATGGGCAGTAGTGGTGCAGGGCGCGTACATCTTCAAAAATTTGTTTTTTAAGAAGAACTATTCAGTATTGGCTTGGCAAAAATAGTAAGTAAGATGGCCTGCTGCTAGGTATGCATGTCTGGTGCAAATTAGTGTTATAACAGATAGTGTTATAACACAAAGAATCAATTTCAGAAAAATAAAGATGTATCGATGAAAATCAAGTATATAAAAAAATTAACCAGAGAGATATTGAAGATCTCTGCAGTATGGTCACCAAATAAATGTTGAGGAAAATATATGAAATGATCCTCCTCAAGCATTTTTAGATTATGCTTGGCTAAATAAAAATATATGGGAATATCACCCTATGTTTATATCCAACAAAAATAACATCCTAACCCACAAGTATTAATTACAAGTGCTTAGACTAGTCTTTTATCAACAAAAAGCTTGCTGGAAATTCACTTTTTATGTAATTTTATGAACACATCAGTTACTGAAATAAATGTAAAGATAGAAGAAAAGTCACCAAGATGATAATCAAGACAGATGAGACATAAAGAAATCCTTTATTTCATTCAAATTCACCAAATAGTCATTTTATTTACAAAATCTCATGCAGAAATTTTGGACCAAAGTCAAACTTAGACATCCCCGATGGAACATACAAAAGGACCTCTGACAGAAAACCAAAATTGAACTCTAAAAGATGGATCAACTTGCCACAGATTTCTACCCACTCGACTCTACTCAATAGCCTTTGTTAGTCATGAAAATTAATTCACAAACAGACAAGTCTACACAGACTATCAAAGATAGATCAACACCTCTGAAAAACAAGTGTCTGAATGATGTGATTCAGCCTTGAATATTGTTGTCTAAAATAAGACCCTACTATCATAAAAGAGAATTAGGCTTGTGATGAATAATGAATGAATGAAAGCTAAATTATATCAACATAAACTCAAATATCAAACCTTAGCATGCTTCTGCTTCTATCCTCCTCTTGTTCCTCCCTCTCCTTTTACTTTTAACAAATTAGAATTGGTTGAAGTAGTTGAACCAACTCATTAGTTAAGTTAATTAAAAGACTCAACTAACTTTAGTTAGGGGGAAGAGCAATAATTAAAATAAGGGTCATAAATAAATAATAACTAGTAGGTGGGACCCCTTGTGACTCCCTTTAGTTCATAACAATCATAACAATCATAACATAACGATTAGTTAAGAAAAACACACCTCCTTGTGCCTCCCAACAACATATTAACTTTTGGTACTTTTATCTTATGAAATTTGAAATTATTTCAAAAATAATACTCATGTATCCAAAATAAAACATGTTGTCCAAATATCCCTGAAGTCAACTGTCATAAAAACTATATAAAATAAAACTCAAAAGACATATTTCCCAGTCTATGATGCAACCCTTCCGTGATTGCTGTTGTCACCTCTTGATTTTCCTGAACTTGCCTTTGGGTGTGTAGAGCCTTTGGGCCTAATCTCGCTGATCATGTGGGAAAAATCATCCCTCAAATGCATACGAGAAGACACAGATTTGTCAGAGCCATTGGAGGGTGAGGAAGGGGCAGCAATGGATTTTCCTTTATCAAGGGCATGGTGGGCCTGAGTTTTCAATCTCTTGCTAGCATGGGAGGATTGCACTGGCGAGTGGTCAGGGGCAGCTTGGACAACGTGGTTAATAGGCAGAGGAGAAGGCAAAGACAAGTTGGGCTAGCCACGATGTTGGGATACTGACGGGTGGACAATCTCCTGCCATCCATCATTTTTCGGGACCTCGGGTTGCAATGAGACATGAGGAAGTACGTGGATATTGGGGGCTTGTGGGGCTTGGAAAGGAGGCCTTTCAAGCCTAGGTTGGACTATTCCCTTCCCAATCCAATTGAAAAATCCGGCATGAAACAATTGGTTGAGCTCTTGTGAATCAACGTCAAAATGTATGGAGAACATGGGCCTTCTTGGGCCTCGGTTCCAGTTACCTCTACCTATGTTTCCTCAGCCATGGATACCTCGATGGAAAAAACTCATCCTGCATGCATGATTGATTAGAAAATAGTCTTTTAAACAACCATACATGAAAACTCTTAAAAATATGAAATAGATTTGGCTCAACAATGTATCAGAATCATGCAATCTAATCCATACCAATTGTTTTACTGTTAATCAATGAGCAGGGGGTGAAAAGGGTTCTGGGATATGCGAGGGGTTTGTATTGAGTGAAACATGATGCAATGAGGGGGAAAAGAACATGGTTATTGCTCAATGACAACAACAATCAACTGCAAAGAAAACCCATAAAACATCACTGTAATCCACGCAAGACACTGCCACTTTCAACTGCTTTAACGCCAAAATTCTCTTGACTGTAATTAATCTCAGAACAGGGAGTGGAAAAATGAATATGGGAGGTGACGGGGTTTGTAATTAGCGGAAAATGAAATAATGGAAGGGAATAAAGATGATTATTGTTAATGAAATTAAGTAAGTGATCCATAAAACATTCTGCGAAAAGAGATGCATCAACCATCAATCATTTTGACCAAATAAAATTTCTGTGCCTTTAACTAGTTCATTGTTCATAATCAAATATCCAACATAGTGCCATCACAAGACAATATGCATTCCACACAATATGTAAAGAGGATTTTGTTCCTTTCTTTGCATCTTATAACTATTTCCAAATAGTAGCCATTCCACTTTGTTAACCATCAAATTCAACTACTACCCATACATTACTTCAATCAACAAATATACTCAAATTCATGTTTCCAAAATTAACAATGAAGTCACACTATCACTGCAATCGGGCCTGTCATTTAAATGCACTTATATTCGTTAAACATATATATAGACAGTGAACCCAATAATCCAGATTGAATTACAAGATTCGAATTGATATTTAAACATACAACCAACATCCACCATTTAGACACAAGCTATGCACAGGGTAATTAACCGAGGCAATGCAATTATGCTACTATAAAAAAAAACAATTCAGTGTGACTTAAAAATCTGGGCCATCCATTCGACAACATTCCCTTCTTAACAAATGATCGATTGCAACAAATACAAATTCTTAAAACTCTGTGAAACCTAAGCTATCCATGTTATACATAGTGCGTAGTCACCAAAACACTACGATGCAATATCTCCATTTAACAAAATCAAACACACAGTCACAGTAATAACTCAATCCATCATGCTGAGTCATTAATAACATAATATTACTTCGATTTAGTCCAACTGTAATCAATTATGCTGTGAAAACTCAGGCTTATACAATCGAACAATCATAAGGATACAATGGATATAGTTTCTATAGTCATCCGGTTCCATAATCATTCGGCCCCAAATAAAACCACAGTTACCATGACCATTATTTCATTGTGAAAAACACCATACACACAACACAACATGCGTGAGAAACGTCAATCATTTGTAACCAATGCCAGCTAAACATCCAAACAATCCTTAGTGCAAAAATACCCTTGAATGTGTGCCAACCAACCGATTTTTCACTGCCATAAAATCAATTGACCTAACAAGATGTGACAACAACGCATACCCACACATCGATTCGAATCGGGGAAGTGACCCTCTTCATTAAACGATACTGAGTTATTAATCATAAGGAGTGCGACTGTGTAATTTGAGTGGTGCCAATAATGATGTCGGATTTGTCATTATTATCACAGAGGTAGTAACTAAATGCCAAACCAACACGGCTACCATACGACCAACTGGGCAAGTCTGTATTCAAAGTAATCGATCATACATTCAATCCACAATAACCCATAACAACTTGAAAAGCCCGACAATCTTCTCTATAAATATCTAGACTGGAGGGTTAAGGGTTTTCTCTGTAGCCAACATAAGGGGAACAAAGCCAACTCCTCGTAATGGTGAAACCTTTGAGGCCAATGGCATACACACAGAGAGATCCATGATTCGTTCGTGAACATGTAACAAATCCATGACAGGGGCCATAATAGAAGGTGAGGCTCTAATTTTGGCCTGGCAATGTTATTGAATAGACACAGGGTATAACCTTCATGCTCTCCGATCAAACAACCACAACATAGAGGTGAAGATAGGGCCGAGTTAGAACAGGGAAACCCATTCGTGACCCTTAGTGGTGAAACCAACCAATGCCCAAATGAACAAAACACAGTGACATATAATTCCTTCAACCATTAGACCCATAAAATCCAAAGGTTGGATTTAGTGACAAATGCATGAAGATAGCCATCCACTCAAGACCAAACAAAAACCATCCAACCAAACCAGGAAGGATAATAGAGAGCTACCACCCAGGATGACCAATAACTTCCATGAATTCAATATTATTACAGGAAGAACCATCCACTCTTCATTCCAAGAACACAATTTCACATAGTTGCAAGACTTAGGAAAACACAAACCAATACACCTGAGCCAGTAATCATTTCATAACTAGAGCAGATTCACGAATGGCCAAAAAATACATACCTGTAATCGAATTCCTTAAAACGAGAGTTGGTCGAGCGATTCCTCTCTGCTAAGAATTCAGAGCATAACCACAGCAGCAAGATCAAACAATATCCCGACTAGGGTGGTGCCTAACGGGAGGACTAAAGGTGATGTGCAGTAAATGCACGTCACCTCCATCCACAATGCATTAATTCATCAGTACATGCCAACGAGTTCTTCATTAACACCATCAATCAACCCATGTATCGAGACCATCACCCATTAAAACCAACAGCATGGCCATATCACCTTTCTAACTTATGCCATAACATAATTCCGAAGTTCCATATAATTCAACAATTCGCATAACCAATAGCACTATTACCTTGCCAAATGCGCCACAAACATTTCGTACCATATGCGTATCAATGATATAACTCAATCAGAATTGCATAACCATTTACTTGATAGCTCAGATTTAACAATAATCGTTAAGTCTTTCATGCATGTAGTATAGTTTATAGGATAGCTTTAAATTCTTCCCTTTTGCAATTGTTTCTCATTTCCTTCCAATTGTTCACATGTAGTATTGCGGAATTTGATCCCTTTTCTTTGCATTTGTTATAGTATTTTTTCCTTTCTCAAAACTGCCCTTCATGTAATTTCACTAACATGTTGGTTGTGCAGGTGCGATAAGAACAGATAGCAATGATATTAATGAATAACATAGGCTATAGTACCATAAGGAATTAACACTTCATAAGCTAAAATCATGACCAATAACAACAAGATCTCATCAACCATGTAAGACGTGTCACACATCATTATAACATAAAAAATGAACAGATTCGATCTTCAATAGTTTAAGGGGGTCCCACCTACTAGTATTATTTAATTTTTACAATAATAGGCTTTTAGCAACACTTTGCGGGTGAAACTTTGTTGACGTTTTTTAATCGTCAACAGGTTGGCCACCTAGTTTGAGTACCTCAATGGTACACTAATCTTGGCACCCAACATTCTTTTCATCTCTTTATCAAATATGGACATTAACATGGGATTAAAATGCCGAATCTTTTGTCTGAATGGATTGGAGCCAGCCTTTAGAGATATTTTGTGTTGGATGATGTTGGTGTCAAACGTCTTCAAATCTTCATAGGACCATGCAAAAACATCAACAATTTTTTTTATGATATTGACATACCTGCCCTTTTGTTCTCCAGCTATTGCTTTGGACAAATTGATGATCTTGGGATTCTCAGTGGTCCCAATATTTCAATCTGTTATCTCTTCTTCTTGATTCTTCATGCAAGATCCTTTGTAAACATCATTACTATCAAACAACCTTTCCAATGGAACTATTCCTCTTGGAATGTGATTGGTTTTCAGCTCCACAATATCATGACCAACTACTGTCTTCAACAGATGAGATGCTTGCTGATCTTATAATTCCTCATTTTCACCTTCTTGACTTTCTTGATCAATTGAGATATTGTAGAATTCATCAATGGCATGTAGAAATATCTGCATCTCTAGATCATCAATAAAGACTTGACAGTGCTTTATGTTGTCTTGTATGGTGGTTCTATGTTTGATTTCCACCTGATATTTAATATTTGGGCCAGTGGGAGGCTTGAAAGTGCTGGCAGCTAAGGCCAAAGACTCTGCCTTGTGATTCTGTTCTTTGGAAATGAAGGAAATGTTAAATGCTAGAAATAAATTATCAATCAGATCCCATACCTCATTTTTGTATTGCTTGAGCCTCTGTTTCCTATCTGGGTAGATGTTCCTTACTTGATTGATGATTAACTCAGAATCACCAAAAAATACTACACAATCAATGGCCATGTCTTTGGCAGCCCTCAGTCCCAACACCAAAGCTTCATATTCAGCTATGTTATTAGTAGTTTCAAACTCCAGCTTATAAGAGAGGGTTATTACCTCTTCTGAAGGGTAAATGAGGAGTATACCTACACCAGATCCTTCCTTTGATGAAGATCCATCAGAATACATATTCCATACTTCGTTTTGCTGACCTATCAGTGGCTGATCCTTGCATTGGCTTACTGATATTTCAGGTTCATCATCATTTAAATGAAAGACATATGAGCCAATCTCATCCTCAACACCATAAATTGGGTGATTTCTTGGGTTCTGATGGTCACTGAAAATGTAGGCTAACCTTACCTCTCTATATAGCCTCCTATGTTCCCCTCAAACACAGGGATGATGGCATAAGTGAGGTCCATTTGCAATGATCCTCCAACCTTCTTAGCCCAAGTTATGGATAAGAGCATACCAAAATTTGGCGGAATGTCAGCTACCACAATGTCCATCACTACACTCTTCATGGGTAACTATTGCAAAGAAACCACAATATCCTTGATCAGTTCAAGACATTTTACTTTCTTAGAATCAAAGGAGTACAGGTCCTGGTAAGGTTTGGTGATATCCAGACCTAGTTCTTCCATAACAACTTTGGGCATAACATTGTGTGAGGCTCCTAATTCCATAAGACATTTGTGCATGATATTATCATGGACATTCAAAGATATATAGAATGGAGGAGAATCATCAGATCCATCCTCAATGTGTGGACCCACAATAATGGCTGGGTTTTCATCCTACAAACTTATTACATCAGAGGATACACTAGGAGAAGTTGGCTGTAAAAATTTCATGATAGAATTTTTGAAAGGTTCATTCTGCATCAATTATGTCAAAGGCACATGGATCTTGATCTTTCTCAACTCATGTTCTAGCATGAAAGAGGCTGGTGTCCTATCAAATTCCTTTATTTCGGAGACTATATGTTTAGATGAGGGAGGTGGATGAGTTTTAGATGACATACCTTTACTTGGATTTGGCTTGGGAGGAACTTCAGCTTGTTTTTTTGGTCAGAGGTGGTGGCTTTGGGATCCCCTGCCCTCATTCTCAAATCATATTTCTTCTTGGGTTGACCTTGAATAACTCCATCTTCCCCTATCTGATTATCAAACTGGTTTGACAGTTGTGCTACCTCATATTCTTGTTGTGTTAAATGGCTGGTATAATAATCCGTTTCATTGAAAAGCACACCAATGTCATCCACACCATCACTGCCTGTATCCATCTCCTCAATCTGAATGTTTTGGAAAGGAGGCACTACCCTTTGATCATCAACATTTATCCTTTCTCTCTACATTATTTGAGGGGCATCATTCGAATTTCTGAACTAATTTTGATTTCTATTACCAACCCCTTGAAAAGCTCTGTTTGGATGTTTAGATTCCCACTTCAGCTTAGCTATTTCAGAAGTTAGATCCTTCAAAGTTTTGGTCATTTCATCAAGTTTTGGATCAGATGTGGCTGAGTTAGAGGAGGTAGGGGAATCCTCTCTTTGTTTTTTCTTATCTTTATCAGATCTGGTCTTTAATCCATCTGATGCCAAAATATTGGATTCAACCTCGATGGCTGCTTCCTGCATGGACAACAGTGTGGTTGATCTTCTCTCTCTCAGGAGGAGGGAGAAATCTGCATCAAATGCATTGGCATACGTGATCTTGGCAGAGGCTTCAGTTGGTTTGATCTCATCTGGGATTCTACCATACATCTTATTGAATCTCTTGGTGAAATCTGAAATAGATTCACCATTCTTTCTCTTTAGGGCCCCAAACTCAGTGATGTAGTAGAGGTAATCTCTCCTATCTTCCCATTGATTTATGAAAGTTTCATCCAACGCTTCAATATCTGCAATGGAGGTTGGAGGAAGACCTCTAAACCACTTTCTTACTTCCCCATATAGACTCTGTACAAACAACCTCATCCACACATCTGCATAATCAATGCTAAAGTTGTCTGCAAAGCTATAGAATGCTACCAAATGTTCCTCAGCAATGACTTCACCTTCCACATTATACCTTGGTAAATATTTCAGGTAATCTATGTCTGGGAAGGCATACAATCCTACATGCAAAACTAGGGGTGCATATCTGGCAACAATTATGGCATCCATCCTGTTAACAGCCATAACCTGCATAATAGGAATCTACAAATCTATGGGAGATATAGGGGTGGATGTAGGAATAGCTGATGAAGTAGAATCAAGTTTTGGATATGTCTGAGCTTATTTGGATTTATGATTCTCAGGGCTAGAAAATTCAAGCTGCTTGTGATGATGATTAGACGTATTCTCTTGGTGTGCAACTTTTCCCTTGAGGGGGGAAGTATATCTCTGAGATACAATGAATTTTCTTAGTTTCCTTTATGGCTGCGAGACTACTGTATCCTTCTCAGGGTTAGTATGAGCCTTTGTAGATTTGCTGTGCTCAGATATGGATTTGTTGAATCCCTTTCTGGGCACTAATATTTCTTCTTTAGATTTTACTCAATGTAGTCGCTAGATGAAAGATGGCAGTCTATCTCTTTCTGAAATTTGTTCACCATCAAAGGTTAGAGCTAATCAATGTCGTTCTTCCAAGGAAAGATATTTTGTTACTCCATTCCCCGACAAAAACGCCAAAATATGTTGGTCCTAAGGTCTGCACCTGACTGCTAAAGGGAAAATCTAGGTCACCTATAAGTTTAGAATGGTTGTTTCTTTTAATCTTTTGTTGGTTTTGTTGGTAAGCTTAAGGACAGGTTTTCAAAGATGGTTCTTTGGAAGGGTAAGACACACAATGTAAAAGTCGGTTCTTCTTTTCCAATGGTATGGGTATCAAATGACAATTGAGGGTATCAAAAGACACACACAAACAACAACAACAAGAAATTCAATGAACCACTTGCTGCACGAAAACTAAGACTTAAGATAATATCTCAAGACCTAGACAAATATCTAGATGCAAATCATTCAACAGGTTGCAAAATAGTGGATCTTTCACTAAACAATGGCTATATAATAGGTTGCATAACCAACAAAAGATAAACTAAAACAATAGTTGAAAGAATAAGGAAATGTACATTTAACACATCACAAAATATGCATTCAAGATAAGAATCAACACATAAAGATTTGAATAAGAAACACAACTGTCATCAACATATATTCACTAGGTAGAAAACTTTACAGTTAACTAAGCAGGTCCAATCCTTCTGCTGCTTATACTTTCCTTCCGAAAACTCCCAACCCCTAAAACATAAAAAGTCTGCATATTTAACAGAGTTTCAAAGGTTCTCGTCCTTAGGGGACCGAGACCTAATTTTAGGTAACTGTTCGTAAGAAAAATTATTAACTTAACTAAGACACTGGACTTAATCAACAAGAGTGGTTCTTATCACACACATAATACCACTCTTTAATCTAATCTAAGAAAATGCTGGAATGATTGACTAAAAACTACTACTGTCTTTGAGACATACTGATGCATGCGTTGGAGGAACTGAATTGGTAGAAAATAGGACTTGGAGTGACAAAACATAGTTTTGTGTTGACTAATGGCATGCCTGCGAGATATTTGAGTCCTCTGGAGGTGACCAAATGCATCGGCAGATATCTATGTGAGGAAGAGGTAGTCTTCTGAAGTGTTCTGGAACCAATTTGCATCGACCTAGGACCGAGACTTAAATCTCTGTCTGTGTCTAAGATTTTGGAAGCTAAGCACACTCTGTCTTGACTGTAACTGGACCTTCTCCTCACTTTCTCTGTGATGAACTGGTTGTGAAAAGAAATACGTGGAGGCGAGAATCCAATAGAAAGACAGGATGAGTGGAGGTGGATGACGTGGAGGTGAGTGGAGGTGAGTGGAATGTCATATGAGCACGTGATTTCGGGAGTTTCCAAGGGTGGTTTGGGTCCACACCACCTTTGGGCCTGAAATCCCCTCTAAGCTGCCACGTAGCTCCCTCGTGATACTATGGTTTCAATTTCGGCCTGCTCAAGGGTTTTTATCGCCCGATCATGTTGCGACGTCGAAATGTACCCTGGCCGTTGAAATGGTTTAGCGCGATCTGTGATCTGGGGTGGAAGGTTGATAGGTGGTATGTAGGGAGTGGAGTGGTAGAGTGTGAGTGGGAGACATGTGTCGAGTTGGGAGAGGGGTAGTATATACGTGGGAGGTGACAAGCATGAGTGGAGGATAGGTGTTCGGTGGTGAGAGGGGAGGTATCGGGAGGCAATCTGGAAGGATTCTGGAGGGGGGATTAAGAGGTAAGCGGATTAGAGAGGGGGGGGGGGTCCGAAATCCTAAGGAGCCGCCACGTTAGGTAGGGATCCCGGTGGGGAATCTTCCATTCTAGACCCCCCCTCCCATCATTAAAGGTAGAACGGTCGAGGGGGTATGAAATGGGATAAGGGTCATTTCTCTGGTGTATGGGGATCACGTCGATGGTGATCAACGCGAGAGTTAGGCACCCCGTGACAAAACATCTTTTCTCCACGCCTTTAAAACCTTGAATGCACAGGAACCATCGATCTGTCTTGACTACCAGATCTTCACTGTTGATCATGCCCACCTGCTGTTTGCATGTATTTCAAGTCTAACAATGCCTGTTCTAGTTCACTGTTAGCTTCTGCGGAATCTTACTGAGCTTTTGATGGATTTTTCAAACCTGGATATCTCTTGCACACACAGAAAGGATCGGTGGACCTTCTCTATGCTTCATTAGTGGAAAATATGATGACGAGTATTTAAAACTTAGACCATAACATGTGATCCTTTTCAAGAAAGCAAACCAACGGTGAAAATAAGCAACGACGAATAAAGGTCATGAAGAATAAAAAAAAATGAAATATACTAAGCAAGCAACATTAAAGCTCAACATTGATGGATGGATAGGGTGAGAGATAAAAGAGGGAAGGGGTGCATACCTAGGTGACAACATGGGGGAAATATTTCATATATAGCTCCACATCTTCTATGAGACTGTACACTTTCACCTTCTTTGAATCAATACCACAAACTTTTCCATAAGGGTGAGTTATCCACAAACCAAGTTGTTTCATAACCTTTAGGGACATCACATTTTTCGAGGCTCTAGAATCTAACATACAATTATTTAAACAAAAACCATTTATGCCCAAAGAAATATAAAAATGAGGATTGTTCTCTCTGTGGCTCCCATGATACATAGTATTTAAGATCACAGGAGGATCTCATGTCTCATCTTGTACCTTTAACGCCTTCAAAACTTCTTTTCTTACAGAAGAAATTTTGCACATATCTACAAAACTTATTGATATATTCATATTTCCAATCATACTTGGTACATCTATATTCAGGTGAAGATCCTCATCCATGGGTGCAGGCTGTGGAAGTAGGTCACATACAAGAGGTGGAGGAACTTCCTTCATTTCCCGAGGTGGTGGGACTGGTACATTATTTCTTCTTGAGTATTTCAAAGTTTATTTTTTCCTGAAATTTTCCTTTAAGTATTCATCCATTTGGTTCAATATTTCCAACCGAGCTTGTCTAGAAGTGACTTCCTCAAGTTTCTCCTCTGTGATATCAATGTGCTCATCATCCTAGAGGGTAACAATTATATCAATGAAGTCTAATTTGTCCATAGGTCCTAGACCTTATTCTTCTCTATGTATTAGACATTCATGTTATGAATGAGGTTCTTGGAAAGGAAAACACCATGGTGATCCCTCCATGCTGACCATCCCAACAATATTCAAGGTGTCAGGTGCCTTTTCCTCTTGTTGTGGCCTTGGTTTCTGACCTGTGTTTTACTTCTGTTGTCTGATAAATTGATGTATTGGAGCAAGACAATGATTCTCCAAGGTTGTCAACCTATTCATGATTTGATTTTGAATTTGAACGAATTGGGCATTCATTTGATCAAAATTATTAGCCAAGAGTGTGATTTGATCATGTACATTGCTAGTTGAAGTCTTTGTCTTAGGTTTTTCCTTAACACAAGGGAACTGAATAGGCTCAATCTTTGAACTGATTAGATGGTCTTCAATATGTGCACTATACTCTTTGTATTTTTCCAAATCTTCCAACATCTTTTCCTTCAGAATAAAACCAAACTATCCTTTGAAATCATTCATGTAAAGAAGGAAAACAACTTCTTATGGCGAGCATAAGTCCTTCAGGATTTGATTATGAAAGTTGTCAAATCTAGCATCAAATTCCTTCACTGTTTTGTTCTCTTTCTTCTTTATTTGGTTGAATTTCATTAATATCATTCCACTATATTTATTTTTTGTCCATCTACCTTTGAAAAACTTAGCAAAAGCTTCATAAGATGCCAAGTGATTGTTAGGCAAGACCTTATGCCACTTTTTAGCATTTTCATCAAGAGACATAGCTAGTAGCTTCATTGTAACATCTCCATGTTCTATACCATTGTATTCCATGGCCACAACAATAGAATCAATATGCTCTTCAGGAATAACAACGTTGTTTCCGATGAACTTTGGCAACCACTTGTGAGACTCTTTGGGCATGGTATTGGGATACCCATGGGTGGTGGACATATTCGATGGCTTATAAATTATTCCATCCAATGGAAAAGCCATTGGAGTGAGGGGAAGGTTACCTTGAAACAATGTTTTGAAAATGGGAGAATTATGAACAGATCTTCTTCGGTAAACCTTGGAATGCTTAAACCTTCCTTGGGGATGTTTCTTTGGGAAAGACACGTTCTTATATTATGGATTTGCTAGATGAAATTTATAAAAATCTCATAAAAAATGAAAATGGAACATCCCTCAACTGGACTCGTCAAGAAAGCTATGGGTAAAGGATTTGGGATAGACTTTCCAAGTTTCGTTATGGGTTCGAAAAGGATTCAAAATCCTCCCTGGTAGCAGTGCCAAAAATGTTGTTGCACAATTTGTAGTTTGGGAAAATCCCAACCAAAGAAAAAAATGTGTGACTCGACTGGGGACATCTGTCACTGTTACCTCAATATATATCCCCATAATTTTAGTGAAGGAAAAGCCCAACACAAGGAAGGCTTCTCGAGTGACCCTAGGGGGATTGTGAAGGGAGAAGAAAGAAGCTAGAAGAACACTCCTATAGGTCAAGGTTAAATAGATACTTAACGCTTGGAGACAGATTCTTTGGAGTTGGTAAATGATTGTCAAGGTTGTGTACTTGCAAAACAATGTTAGATAATCTAAAACAAGACAATATATGATGATATAAGCCTCAAAACCAATGGGAAATAAAAAAGAAACCTTACTGTCTCAAAATTGCAGTAGTATGAAGATATATGTCAGCAATGAAGAAATTACAACAACTGAAAGTTAAAACCTCAAAATCAAGTGTGCCATTTTGGAAAATGAATCTTGCAAATAACACACAATATTCCAATGATTAGACCAAGACTTTGATGACAATTAAGGGATGTTAATGAATGTGATCAAACAATATTTATGTAATCCCAATGGATGTAGAAAATTTTTGCTACAAAATCAAATTTTAACCAAAAAATCCAGCGAGTAGGATACCCAATCAATATCCCTTGACAAGTAGATCAATTTTCACTACTTATATGTCGATTTCATAGGTCAAAAGTAAAAGAAACTTGTCGAGAAAGAGAGTTTTGTTGCAACCCTAATGGCTATATCTTAATGTTTATTACAAAATATAAATTAATTACCAAATAAAGACACCCCTAGGGCACAAGATATCTTAAAACATGTAAAATTTAAATCCAAACTTGAACAATTCAATATCTAAAAATTCACATTTACCAATGCAATAATATTCAATCTCCAATGCAACTAGTGCCTTATATATTGGGTTATGGAGTCTCTTTATTTAAGATATGGTTTAACAATATTATAGGGATGTAAATCCTCTTACTCCTTCAAACCACATCACATCACCTCTGGAACCATCAATCTCATCAAACCCTAGCCTCCAAATGACGTCAAAGGGTTATAAAGTGACATCATATGCCTCCAAAGGCCAATGTCCAGGTGAAAAGGGCTACAATGTCATCCTCGAATGTTTTCAAAGCTCCTCCATCCTTTGCACATAAATCCTTCAGGGGGGGTCTACCCAACCTATGGGGTATGGCATCTATCCTAGGGGTTCTTGACCCCAATGAAGGTCAGAATAACATAATTTCTCAATGGATAGATTTCACTTGGAAAGGTCCTGGAAAGACAAGCAAGTACGCCCTCCAAGGGTCCAAAATTCACATGTATCATTCCAAGTGGGCCACATTTAATAAAAGAACCACCCAAACATGTTCATTAAATTTTCCCTTTTCAAACTAAACAAATTCTCAAAGACGTTAAAAAATTTGCCAAATTTAAGTATGGGAGGCTTGTCATGGTGCCCTATTAGGTAGGCCAACCCCAATTCAAGGAGTGTTTCCCAAGAAAAACCTCTCTAATTCATCTAGTGAATATGAGGTGGATGAGGGTATGAATTTTGGGCATAGGGTTCTTGACATATAAAGGGATCATATTGTCTCATTTATGGGTGCCTTTGTGGAGGGTGTGTTGCATCCCTCATTTGCAATGCAACATTTTTCCAAGCCATTCTATTTTCCATTAATTTATTATGGTCTTAACATTGAGTGCTATGTGCAATGGAAAGTAAGGATCACCACAATGCCACTTGAAGTTATTAACACATTGAGTGCCATATCTAGTGGAAATTAAAAGACACCGCAAATGCATTCCCCCAACAAGCAGGACATTTATTAATTATGTTTTATTTTTATTTTTTAAAGGTCCTTCATTTTTAATGGAGACACATTTTATTGATCTTAGGACCTTAGGGAGAAAATCTAGAGAGATAATATATTATATTTTAAATTTTCCTAGCTACAACACCTTTGGGCCTTCAACCCCTTCTTCCCATGAAATGAGGTACAAGCCTTCTTGGGGTCAATGAACCCAAAGACCTAAAATATGAGGAAAGAAAAGGGAGAAAATGTGGAAAGTGGTAATTATGGATGGTAATGGTACTATGAACCTTCAAGGAGACCCTCCAGTAACAACCCTTTCGTCGAGAGTAACCCACTTACTATGAAACCATGTCAACCACCAAGGTGAAATAAGAAAAAGGTATAATTTCCAAGAAAACATTTCAATAATCAAGAAATAACTGTTTGCAACATGCTCAAATGCTTCAATTATTAAAGTGACACTTACCATGATACTAGACTTGTTACCTCATGAAGCAATAACTGGTGTCCTTTATGGCCAATATGGTGTGGTGGATGCTACTATGCTACTATCTATGAATGGTGATGTGTTGTGGAAAGGCGAGGATCTATCTACTCAAAGTCGCCTCATCAGGTCATCTGGTTCTCGACTCTCCATATATTTAACGTGTGGGCTGTGAGACATCATCTCC